>JASFDH010000237.1:0-29785 GCA_036937195.1 Nidularia pulvinata | reverse complement strand
TGATCTGCCTTGTGGGGTCTCGGTGCCATATCTGCTGGTGGTCCTACTCGCTTAATGATGTTAAGTGCTATTTATGCGTCCACTATGTATGCATCACGTCCTTCTTTCTTGCAGTTTACCTTGTATATAGATATGCAACGTCATATTTATGCTAGCGCATCCAAGAAACTTGAGGAGGAAGATATGGTACTGTTCCTTCATGACCATGTGTTAAGTTATCTGATGACGATCATTGCTGCAGATTCTTGATATCTATCCGCCAACGCTTACTGGCTACTATTGATCATGCGTCTAATATACCTATACTCTTCATGCTATTTCGATATTCTCGTTTGAACTGCAATGGACGACGCGAGCGTCCTTCCGCCGGCAATCTCTCACACAGTTGTTCTCGTCGCATAAAGGACATCACGTTTGATAGAATGTGACTCGGTTGCGGCGTATAAGTGTAAGGTCTGTAAATAAGGTCATTTATATGTCTCGTCGCTTGTGATCTCATCTGATTGCTTTCCATCTCACATTCTATTCAGTTCACGTATTTCGCTATCGACAACGCACTATTTTCAGTGCTCACAACAGTCGCCCCAGCGGACTCGCCCGCCCGCCTTCCCGACGCACTAAGGTTATGCCCTTCAAGTCTTCAGTACGAGGAGCCATTCTGCTTCGCCAGACTACTGCACCTCCCAGTGTCTTTGTCCTTAGGCCACATCTGCTGATATGCCTTATTCACATACAAGTGCGTCCTACGTTTTATGCACAGAATCCATCCGCCGACTCGTGTATGCATCTCACTCTGTGCTCCGTGAACAGGAATGCCACGTAATTAAACGTTCCCGTCTCCATGCGTCATCTTTTGCACTTTGGTATATTGTAATTCTTGCATATCCATTCTTTTGGTAGCCGGTTCTTACTATGAGTCTTTCACCATCCTGGTCGTCATGCGCGCAGTTTTCAACTGCTGGTACGTTCGGTTCTTGTGCCCCCAGTTATCCTTTTAGTTCTTCCTTCTTACTTTATGCTCCGCGTTGAGTAGCTGCTACCTCATCCGGTGCGCAGCCTCACGCTATCCCGTTATTCGTCCTGCCAAAGCACACGCACTGGGTAGGTGTATTCCTTTGGGTTTCTTGCTCAGCATGTATTTTTGGTCTTCCTTCGTGTGTTTCTAATCTATGCTGGGCGTGTACTATAGGCTGACGAATTAACTCAACCTTACGTGATCGTACGCAATCTCATTGTATTAGACTCTTGGACGGTCTTATTCAATGCTTCCTCTCATGGTGCTGGTGATTCAAGCGCTCAATAAAGATGTCGGCGCTTTGTCGTTCCGTGCTCACGCAAGTATGCCCCTCTACAGTGCATCCTTACATTATCTGTTACTCTGCATTAGGGACCTCTACAAGGACACTGATAAGCAGTCTGGATCAGACTCGCAACCTGAACTATCCAGTATGAGAAAAATTAGACAAGCTTATTTCGAGACTCTGGAAGTATTTGTCTTCATCCACCACCCCATCTTCGTTCTGTTCTCATGTTTTGACGCCCTGTACTTCCCTGAAAACTTATTTTCCTCGATCCCTGCACACAGATGATGCGGTTCTTCACTCTAGGTCAAGCAGTGCCCGCTTCTATCCACGGAGACAAAAACGAGCTTGAAGCTGATGTTTTATATCTAGAGGACGCTTCTCAAAGCATCCTGCATCTAATTGTTCAAATTGACAAGGGAATTGGTTACGCGGATCGTTATTGAAAGTTTTAAATGTCATTTTCCTTCGACTTTCTGGTCTTGAATTTGCACTCTCACTAACGACATTGTGGGAGGTGCAAGTTTCCAAAAGATTGACACTCGACTTGATACATGTCTATTTCATTATTGCAGCTTGTACGTACAAACACTGCTGTTAGACCAAGAACTCTCCCGTGTCATTTAATACTTGCGATTGGACATGAACTTGAAGCTGGTAGGTTACGCAGTCAACAGTAAACATGTTAAAGAATTTGATTTCGCTCACCCCTCAACTATTCCCTTTTATACTATTAAGTTCGAATGCCGTGACATCAGAGATACCCGATCTCCCCACAGGCTTTGCCTTGAAAACTCCAATCGAAGTCCCTGAGCGTTTGTTAACACTATGCATGATGGAGTTCCAATTGACACCGTCCGAATGAGCACTAGTACTTTCGCCTTTGCTGCGTACGTGGCTTCTGCTATTGAGTCTGCATAATAATTTTGAGCAAAAGGTAAACGAAAGCTCAGACGAACGCACGTTGCGAGCATAGTATTCATATATCTTTGCATCCTATACGTTAGATTGGTGGTATTAATACCATGGAGAGTGAAGGCACGTACACTAGAATGCAAAAATCCCGATATTTTTATTGTTAAAGGCGCACAATCAAACATAATAAAAGATAATCACATTTTCCGCTAGTCACCAATCCAATCATGAAATAAAATGTTCCAGGAAGAGTGAGGAACTATTATGGCAGTTATTACGAGCTGATGGATAACACATGTATGCAGTATGAACGTACTAAAATGAGATTGGCCAGGGCTGCTACGGCAGTGAGTATTCCCCGATTGATGGCGTAGACTATAAGAGCGTTGACCATATTATTTGTTCTTGATTCACGTTTAGCTCGACAATTGACCAAGATGTATCTAAAATACGCACTTTTCATGGTCGCTTCTGCTATTATCTAGTATCATTACGAGGGATATCGTAATAATCAGATCCACTGTCAAAGCAGACGCACTCTGAATAGATGTCATGTCCTATAACATTTGAGTGGATTAGCCTTCATGAAAGGAATTCGAAGAGCTTACTTTGGCGCCGCTCAGTTTCACGAATGTCTTTATTTGATAGCTGTTCAAATTCATGATCAGTGTTGTTATGGCGGTATAAGCATAGCTATTTATTTACCATTGTACGACTTGAGCTAGGATAAGTGTGATATGTTTTGTATGCACATAGGATATAGACATATTTACTCACCAAAACCTGTACCCAGTTCCAGCATTACAAGGATTACCTGCACCAGCTGCATAAGATGTTTATGGTTCATAAAAGAAGTTATAACGCTGACAATAAGTCCCGAAATTGCGCCAACCCACTTCCTCTTACTCGAGATGCCGATTACTTTTGGGACACAGGCATGAGTGTCATCTCACAGAAGTTAAAGGATGATACTCACACTTGTAGATACAATATGCAAAGTACCTATTTCGAATTAGAAATGCTTCACACAATCGGGAAATTGAACTTACAGTTGAACAATGCCAGCGGATAAGTACTGCCGCGGTAATATACTAAGACCGATGTATCTACAGTAAGTAAGCTCACTCACAATACAGACGAGCTGAATCTGCATTGAAAATAAGTGAGCTAGGTGAAGAGAGCACTCTCAGTTAAATTCGCGCACCAAATCATATGTTGTTATTTCAAGTATTGCCTCAAAATCTCCAAAGCTTTCGACGAGATGGTAATTCGTTGATCGCAAGAAGCAAGCAAGCTGGAGTGTTTCTATCAAACTGTGGAGAATGAGATCCAGCTTTATGTTGTGAGTGATAGGACTGACACGAGGAGAACGACCTGTGATTTTTAGAATTAGAACAAGAATGCACATTAAATGATAAAGGCTCTTACACCTGCTTTGATTTTGACGTTATCGGTTGGGTACCTATAGAAAATCCATTTAAAGGAGTTTCCGTGCGTGTTTGAAGGCATAGACACGTACCAAGCGAAGTACAAGAAGGCTTGAAGTATGCCCGCTCCGTATAAACTATGAATATTTCATCAGGTAAATCACCATCAATTCATAATTGGGCCAACCTACATTGATTCTAGATAGACGGAGACCAACCACATCCCAAAAGTTGGCGTCAGAGTGCTCGACATGGCTGGCGACTATTTCGTCAGAGGGTATGCCCAGGATGGTCTGGAAAAGCACCACGAACCAAAGGCACCACGTAGTATTACTCAAAAAGTATTGCACATGATTGATACGCGTAGCGGCTTGCCATCGCATCCCCGAAGCGCTGGAGTAGAGTAGTCCAAATGGATCTAATTTTCGCCACTACTGATACGCGCATTCAAAAAATCACTATCGTATATTATATAATCGTCAACATAAGAGTCATCTGATAGGAGTCGTGGCTAAATAGCCGACTAGTGTTATGAGATCCAGCTACATATAGTGCCATATCACTATCCATAAGCATTCGTTCAAGTCTATTGGATGGCTTCTCATATATTTAGCGTACAGAGGGACCTCGAGTGCGTGTTTCCGTCTGAATTGTTCGAGCCAGAGATCTCGGAATGCAGTAGGCCAACAGTAGGCGCAAGACATTTGTTTTGGTTTAATTGCCCTTTATGCGACTCTTTTTGGAGTAATTAATATTTCAAAATTAATGTTTATTAGAAGCACACTTTAAGAGGGACTTGAAAGAGACCGAGAACTAGTGATGGCGCCAACATAGTCAACTCATGTCTCCCATCTAATTCTTCGGTTACTTATTCATGGTACCAGTGTTGTGTTAGATTACATACCAGCCATCTTCAGCTTCGGATAATTACGGAGAGCACGCCGTCAAAGACTGGACCAGGATTAGTCTTTTTTGGCCTACTTCTGCATGATTTTTTTCCCAATGCTTCCCTCTCCGAGAACAACAACTACGGCTTCGCTAACCAAAAGTCTCACTTTTCTGAGATCAAGGTATGCATTTTTTTTCCCAGCAAGTGAAACAGTTGTAGATGCTGATAATACGCTGGATAAAGTTGAATATTCCTTATCTATTGAAAATTAAGAATTACAGCAGATTCCGAGTCACATTCTCCTTGTTAAGCTTAGATGGAATAGATCTTGACGACTACAGAGATTATTCAGGCTAAGAATGGAGTAGCTCCTTACGAAAACTAGTGCGTGTAAAGGAACAATTGAGAAATTTGCCGTTAGAATGATCTCTGTTGGCTACGCCGCTCTCCATTTACATTCTGAACTCAAAGCTAGCATACCAAGCCATTGTATACGTTTATTATCTTTTTCAGCTTTGATTCTCGCCTAGCGATATCCCTTGAAAATGACAAGGCATAATGAAATGAGGTGTCCCGCTTTGATACAGTCTATCTCAGAATTCTGAAGTCCAATGTGCCTCCAATATTCTCTGAAGCTCTATATATTGGAAGCATCCATCAAGCTAAAGCTATTGCTAATAGCTGTCTCGCATCAATCTATCATCAACTTAGAATGATGAGCCTCGGTTTCCACAGGGAAGATCCGCATGGATAAGAGGTTCGCAGAAACAGATTTATGAAAATATCAGTCCGTAGTTACTTCATACATGTCAAAGTTATAGGCAATATTAATGTGAAAAATCATCAGCATGGGTAGATTTTGGCCGACGAGTTCCGGGTACGTCATTCCAACTGCTTCCTTTCACGCATTCGAGATTCACATAGGATGGAAACATGTGCCTAGGGTGGATTTCGTCAACTGCAAAGAAGCTGGGCGAGAATTTCTTCTGCTTAACATAGATTAGTTTACTTTGGTGATTTCCCGGATGCAACCATTGAATGCACCTGGCTTCATGTCACCGATATATGATGTGACGGCGATACTGTGTTGGTCAAAGTGGGCGCTGCATAAGTTGCTGTTAAATTAAGCTAATTCATGGGTGTTGACACATTATTCTTTCTCCGTAGGTTCATAATGTCGTAGAAAGCATGCTTTCATATCATCCTTACGTAGTGAATTTCAACTCGCGCTGGACCCGATCATCACCCTAGAATTGATTTTGGTGTGACTTCTTCAGATATCGGCTGAGGTTAGCATCCATGAGCTCGCAGTTGGATAATGTATTTTAGGTATGTGCACGATGTATATTTTTCTTGCTCTCTTGCACGCGTTCTCGCTGCACTATCGACTATGAAATGTGATTTGAAGCGGCGGTATAGTAGACCTTTTTGTAGAAATTGAAAGCCTGGACACATAGCCTTCTATACCGCGGTACTATGTAGCTTTCTGTGCGTTTTATATATAGGTGTCCAGCGAAGTCACGCGAGCCTATGTACAATTGCTCGATGTGTAGATTCTGAAGAAACTTGGAAGGGTATGAACGGTGCTACTACTGGAGATTATATTACCTTCGGCTTTGTCAATACTGTCGACGGTAAGCATGTCAGGCACTTGAAGTCCTTCGTTTTTGTTCATAGCTCCTCTGTCCAGATTGCAAGGCGATGTACAACTCGGTCACTGAGCGTGTATTCATCAATAATGGGTTGCCGACACTAGAAGCCAGACTCAGCCGAACAGTAGTGTCAGTTACATCACGAACGGGGATGGCTACTCCAAGGCCCAGCACAATTTGTATAAACTCAGTGTGATCATTGTGTACAGCCTTATAAATTCTCTTTATTTTATATTCAGGTTCCGGATCTCCACTGTAGGCCTTATTCGTAACTATTGGAAAATCTTCTGATTAAACTATCAAACGTGCGCTCATTCTACTAGTATTCATGTCCAGCCGAAAGACAACACGTCAATCTGTGTAGAAGATGATATTGCGTGGCATTCATTCGTTATCAATATTGAACCTGGCCTGAACTAGGTCTTTAATTGCTTTTATTCCAGTCCCACAGCACTTGGTTTGAGGAAGAACTCCGAGGCCGACAGGTAAAGACTTCGAACGTATAATCTAGAAAACAATATAAAATTGCACACATGAACGTCTTATCATGTCCGAAATAACACCAACACAAAACGACGCTTCGGCGGGAGAATTCATCTAGTCAAAGAACCTTGCTCTACCGTTAACATATATCTAGGTGCAGGCGGCGCAGTTAGAGTGCATGATGATTCTGTGAGGGTAATTATTATAAAATGAGAAGCTCACAGTTTGTCCTGAAAATTGAAGTTCTATGTTCAGACATCCATTGTGCGATGCAAGAAGTAAATTTCACTTGCCTATGATGAAGTGTGCTTCTTTCGAAACCAGATAAGAAACAATACTAGCAACGTCGTCCGACTTTCCGATGTATCCAACTACTGTCATTTTCACCTCCTATACAAAAGTGTGCAATGTAAGTCATCTAAGCGCTGAGTAAAGAGGTTAGACTTACGCTGGCTTGAAGGGTTTCCCAGTCCACCTGGTCAGAATGCACTATGGAAGAGTATTCAGATATGTTGATATGTATTTCAGAAACCTGCTCCTACACATCGGAATATCGATTGCACCCAGTTATATCACTGATTCTCGTGCATATAGTGTAGAGTGTATGACGTTCCAGGAGTAGTAGCATTCACAGTGATATTGTGAATCCCCAATTCTTTCGCTATTTCAGGGTCAGTGATATCATATTGGTTGACTAAAGAAGGCTCTATACCCGCAGTCTGTGTTAGGCCTCGAACAGCAAACTTGGAAGCAGAGTACGCTGCAGCATATTCTCCGGCTTTGAAGACGTCTGATCAAGTGCTAGAGCTATATATGAAAAAAAATCGTAAAGCGCACCTTGCTTTCCCAAAACCGAGGAGGTGCCTATGATCGTTCCCCGTCGGCCTTGCTTTATCACTTGCTGTGCTACAACTTGTAGCACAAGAATATACCGCGAACATTGACAGACAGGATACGATCACACTGGTCTACAGATGCTTGGAAGCGAAGAGAATTTTTTAAAAACAATCTAATGAACGTCAACTTGAAACCTACTCTCAATTAGGAGTCCGACGGATAAAATTCCAGAGTTCGAACCATCTATGCATCTTGAGCATCAAGACGGATTAAATGAAGGAAATTTTCTTACAACGTCAATTCCACCCAGCCCTTGAACAATACCATCAATCTTCTTCTTCACCTCCTGCTCTACAGAAGCATCGCCAGTACATACAAAACTCTTCCTTCCACTTTGACGGATCTTATTATTGATAAGTTCAAGGGGTTCTTTGCGACTAGATACGTCGTTTATCACAACTTCGTATCCATCTCTAGCAAGACGAAGAGAGATCGCCTCGCCTATTCTTTGAGCTGCTCTAGTAACAAATGCAACACCGCAGGAAGACAAGGTGACAAAGTATGAGTGAACGTATCCACATCCTATGCTTTATACAGCGAATGCCCAAGGGACATTATTTTTGGAATTTATCGTCAACCTGGCGAAGCTCAGCTGCGTGATGCAATTAATAATGTGAGCAAGTCCGGGGAATTACGCAGCATGAAGACCGCTGTTTTTGACGTGTATGGGTACGTACGGTGTCGCATTCTCAAAACCCCGACTTTCAAATAAGTAAATTCTACTGCGTCAAGACAGCGTGAGAAGTGTCCTAAAGGCTCAGCTTCTATGCAGAGAGACTGCGAAACTAAAATTAAGGAAAAATTCGTCAGGCGAATCATTACGATGAGGCACTTCATGCCTCTATGGCCTGGATCATAAACTATGTCTCTTACTCTTCGAAGTTGGACATGAATAGGATACCTCAGGATGACTTGGAAAATCTGATTCTCACACCACGGCCAACTTCAGCTTCTTTTTGCCTCTGATGTCAGCTCTACATAGTTTGTAGAAATGTGAGGCAAAGTATTCTCATGAAACACCGTATTATTTGGTGAACAAATATCACCGTAGATCTTCGTTATTTAGTCTAGAGTGCATTGACAAATACAACAGTGTAGGCGCCTGTCAGACGTCCCTATCCTTGAAGTTTGAAACTCAGGTTGTTCATCTTATTCATCTACTGAACAACCTATACGCTCTCACGGGCATCATCTCATCTCCATACTCAATAGCCCACAATGATTGCCGTGCTCAACTGCTGTCCCCTGAGTATAGTCTCACTCGGGTACAACTATGCTGACTAACGCCCAAGGTCGTAAGTATGTTCTCGCGATATCTTATAGAAGTGAAATGAACTCACCTCTTGCTCAATATGGCATCATCGTCTCTTCGCCACGCCTTTGATTATACTGCCCTATTGCTGTAGCAATAGTAGCCTTCACGGCTGCCTCATGCCGCCACTAGACCCGGTAGCATAGAAAGCCACTCGTCTATCTAGAATTCATACTGTCATTCATGGTGTACCTCGAAGCAAGATCATCAAACTTTCCATGACATACGAGGGGCAAATTTTAGCCTTACACTTAGATCAGGTTATAAGTGTGTTTACATTAATATGGATGTTGATCTCATGGTTCTTGTCCTGACATCCGTTCTTCGGCAAACACGGATCTCGCCATTCCTAACTTAATTGTTGCATTGCTCAAGTCGCAGGCATGTTGCAGCCAAAGACTTTTCATATTTCCAGTGCGAGCTGGGGCGTCTTCGATTGAGGCGCTTCCATGGGAGGTGCGTTCAACGTAGTTCGGCAAACGCTGCAGGATTGTGTTCAGTCTCAAAGAACTGCGATCCTTGCAGACGTCCGTGTTAGAATATCGGATCATCTTTTACGAACGTTTCGCGATGCACAGCACTTTCGCATGTATTTGTTTTTCTTTAGTTTACATTCTTGTGGCTTTTCTATAGCTAACTGTAATGGTATATATGTTTCCCATTGAGCAGTATATATGTAGTCTAAAATTGCTGTATGTACCCATCTGTTTACCCTCTCAGAAAACCCCCCTATCCTTCTGAGGATAAACTATCTTCAATGTCGTCGGGACTGCGTTGTTTATTTTAACAATCCATCCATCACTCATATTTGTATTTCTGACACAATTTTAACAGATGTTCTCAAACTCTTATACAACCGGATGGGTCCCGATTGATTACTCGAACATGAGCATTAGTATAAGAGATGATAATGGTATGTAAAAGCCAGAACAAAACAAGACGATAAAAACCACCCACGTCTTTATCAAGTCCTCTACAGAGCTCCCACCCGGAATCCTCGAGCTCATCGTCGACGAACTTGGGCACGAGCAATTCGAATCCCGATGGCACAGGGTATCCAGCCCGTCTCCCGCCGTCGCCCTCGAAGCATGCGCGCTCGTCTATTGTTTCGTTGCTGCCGCGCGCCCGGAAACACCTTTCTTAATAATAGACCTAGCGCTCTTGCCTACCCTCAAGCGCACCCTCGAACGCACCCTCGAACGCACCCTCGAACGCACCCTCGAACGCACCCTGCATCTCGCGCCGGATGTTCGGTATTTGTCGGAATTCATGGCCCTGTGTGTTGTTGCGCGCAACGTCGAATCGTAGATGAAGCAGCGCGAAGAGGAGGACGACGAGGGTCAGGACGAGGAAGACGAATATGGAGGCATCGAGATGTGCAACTCTTCCCTGGCCCCAATTGTACGCCGGGTGGACTGTCTCCGGAGTTTTAGGGTGTCTTGCGCCTCGAGGACCTAGTAGACTGGCAGGGGAGTCCTGACTGGTACTCTGGTCTCAGCGAGGTGTGCAGTGCATTGATAGATCGTGTCGTGTGCGACCGGCCATACCTGGACAGTCTGGATTTCAACAGGGTGCCCGTTGGGCATAATGGGCCTTTGGGTCAGGTGCTGCTTAGCAAAGGGTCGTAAGTTCCTTGTTGGACTTTTTTATGTGCTTTGACGCGTTACTTACGCTATGGTTAGGCCCGTACTAGCAGATTACATGTGACTGAAATAGCAGGCCAAATCACAACCTGAAATCGCTTGCAGGCAAAAGATATGGTGGGGTCCTAGAAAGATGGGTTATGTTGGAAATACGGGCTTGACGCCTGCTCCACTGGAAGTCCAGCTGACGTCGGACCGTTACAGGTCGTATTAGTATGTGAACGGACACTGCTTTCCGTATTAAGCTTCATTAATTTTCTGTATTCTGTACATAACGGCTACGTATTTTACATATAAGGTTGAGTATTTTACTTGTAGTTCTTTACTGGTTTGTCGCCTAAATAGTGGTTTCAGCCGTATTATCGGTGTTATTTCAACAGGTTAAACAGAAATACTAAATCAAATCGATTCACGAGGCTTACAAATTTTCTCAACATTGGGCGCCTTCCTATCGCGTTACATGCACAGATTATTTTCGAGATGAGATGTAAGGAGGTAATGGCGTTATTTGTTCTGAGGTACATTGCCAAACACGTGTTCGGGTTTACTATTTGGCGGCCGGAATGGTCCTCTTGGAACGACTGTCAACCACTGGTTCGGCTTTAGTGACCAGGTTGTCTGAACCCTCAACCAGGTTAACCTGTCCGGATCTACGTCATTTTCAAGCTTCTCGTACACTGAACAGCAAGCTTCCTTCCACTTCTAGATTTCATCTACACAACCCCTGTACCGCTTATCCGACTTGTCGCGTTCGTGGTATCGTCCCCACTGTTCGGGTAATAAGGATCTCGATCCTTAGGCACCGAGACTTACCAGCAAACGTAGAAGGAACTTGAATTTTGTGTTTTGCGTCTTGTCGGCGAGCGGTATGTACATTTGTCTTCTCTTGATTTCATTCTGTTCTTCTGTTCACGCTCTCTTACGCGTAGAAGATACCCTCTCGCTCTCCGTCCTCGATTCCTATACATCAAGCTCGTGGTCCTGGGTTCCGGGTGTTGTTCTCCTGGACTTGCAGCGGTGTTGAGTAATGTCTTCCATCCAAAGGCACGTCCTGTCTGTCAGTCGTGCTTACGCTGGCATGATGCACCCTGCTCACTCCGCGTTCCACACAGCATCTTCACATGACCCTATCATTTTCTCGCGCCACTGCGGCTCCTTGCTTCTAGTAGCTGCGCCAGTTTTTAGTTCCAGACTGGAGCTGAGCCTGCGGTCACTCACAATGAATTTCGCAGCTTGAATAGTTAAACTTCTATGGCTAATGCTAGAAGAGGAGATTGGCGAACTAGTTGTAGTTTTAGATGGGAGCTTCATTATGGTGCATTTTCTTGCTGTCAATATCTGTCTTCTATTGCTGAATATTGGCGTTCAGCGTTCAGAATATAGCTATTATGTAGCTGATATCTCCGCTTCGCCAGACGAATGAGTTAGACTGTGCATATTATCAGCTGAAGATAGCACACCTTCAGATAACAAATATCAGCATGAGATGCGTTCAATGCCTTTCGTCGAAGCAGTCTGCAGGACCACGTTCGATTCTTAACAGCCAGGATCTATGCAAATATGCATACTCCCATCCCCTGCCGGGGCCTGTCGTCCTGACCTTTGTTATCTCCCAGAAAGCAACGACGAGTGGCGGCGCTCGGGGTTTTATTGAGCGGTCATGCTAGTGAGTCTATCCGGCCTATTATCTATATCGACCTTTTGACGCTCATTCGGGCCTCCATCCCTTCTGAAGCCCGTGCTCTCTAGCTCTCTACACTGTAGCGCACAGCCGACTTCAAGGGTCTGCGTGAAAATGGGCAAGTGGACCGGAGGTCCCATCTGGTCGCGAAGAGCAACGGAAAGAGGCATGCTCGCAGTTCGGGAATCGCTGCTTGATCATACTCATGACGAAAAGCTTAAGATTCCACGGGCGTGCAGCTGGATTCCTGGGCTCGCGTTGGTTACGGAGGCGAAGTGCATTCACATACCAGATGATATCAGAAGTCGCCAGGGAATGTGAGCAACCCGGCTGGATGGTAGTTGTCGGGCCGCATTCGGCACTTGACAGTAAGTACATACTTTCGTTTCCTGCCGAGGCTTGTCGTTCTGAGTCTGACCCCGATTGTAAGTTTAGAGGCGAGTGGAGTTGCCCCGAATCGTGCTGCGTCATTATTCTCATGCCCGGTACATCTAACTCGACATTGATACTCATCGTTCGTTGTTCATTCGAATATCCTTTGTGCAGCTCAGCGGGCGTCATCTTAGTGCTATTGATGCGCAGCTGACAAGACGATACTGCGTTTATAGTGGGAATTCGGACCGAGCGTCTGGGAACAGGATCGGTCCCGACTGATGACTCGAACGTGGGTATTAGAATAAGAGAATCTCAAGAGCCGGATCAAAACAAGACCATGACAAGCACCCACGTCTTTATCAGGTCCTCCCCAGAGCTTCCACCTGAAATCCTCGAGCTCATCGTCGACGAACTCGGGTACGAGCAGTTCGAACACCGATGGCACAGGGTATCCGGCCCGTCTCCCGCCACCGCGGCCCTCAAGGCATGCGCCCTCGTCTGCCGTTCCTTGCTGCCGCGCGCCAATAAACACCTATTCCGCGCCTTGAATGTTGACCTAGCGCTCGTGCCCGCTCTCGAACGCACCCTCAAGCGCAGCCCGTGGCTTGCGTCACATGTCCGGCACTTGTCGGTGTCCGTGAGTCCGTGTACTGTCACACGCGAAGTCGAACCGGAGGCGCATGAGGCTGACAAGGACGAGGACGATGAGGGCATCATGATATGTGATTCCTACCTGGCGCCAGTTGTCCGCCGCCTGGACGGTCTCCGAAGTTTCAGGATATCTTCCGCACAGCCGATTCCCTGGCTCAGGAGTCGTGGCTGGTACGCTGGTCTCAGCGAAGAGTTGTGTAATGCATTGATAGACCGCGTGGTGTGCGACTCGCCGCAATTGGACAGTATGAATTTTGACAGAGTGTCATTTAGGCGTAATGGGCCGCTTGGTGAAGCGCTGCTTAGCAGAGGATCGTTAGTTCTATGACGCTCTCTGTTATATATTTTAACGGCTTATTCCTGCTATGGGTGCACAGGTTAAACGTGGCCGGGTTAGGGGCCCAAATTACTATCTGGAGTCGCTCGCGGTCAAGGGGAATAGTGGGGCCCTAGAGGAGTTGCCCTTGGCCAGGCAGGCGGATTTGAGACGGGAATGATACGAGGTAGATGTTGCCTGGGGATTGGGAGCGACACAGTCGACGAAATTGAAAGAGAGGGACAGGGTAAGAAGGGGGCCTGAGCTTATATCTCAACGGATGTGCATGTGTTTCGGAGCATATTCAAGCCTTCGCAGACCGAATCAAGCCGTTATACCATTAGCCCTGGTATAAAAACAACGACGGTAATTGATCTACAGGCAAATGTACAATCAATCGGTTCATGAGGTTCACAAAATCCCTCAACACTGCAGAAGGACTGACGCTCCTAATGGTGTCAGTTGCAAGCTGCACTAATCGGTACGGCCTTGGCTCTTTTGCGATACAGAAGGGAACTTATGAGAGGAGATTTTAGCGATGTAAATGCAACAAAATCATGCATTCAAATACGCCCCAGTCCAACCAGCCGGCCAGTCCAGATTCGAACTGTGGTCTTCCGTGAAAGGCTTCTTAGCTTACCCTGTCAGGTCAAGACGCGCGCTTCATGGATGCGCACGCCAGTTGCACCATAGGCCCTTGTGCAATAAAAGTGGGAACTTACTTTCGACAGGAAATGCTGTGTATGCGCGTAAAAAGAATACCGCACATACTTGCTCGGGTACATTGAGCGAGGTAACCCAGAGTCGAACTAGGGCCTTCTGTGAAAAGTAACGAGAACAAAGCGACGACAGGTTCAGACGCGCTGACCAATTGCGCCATCGGTCCTTGTACAATAAAGCCTGGACTTACTTATGAGGGGGTGTATGTAGTACCCGTGCTAAAAACCAGAAAGTCAAATCTCCCTGTAACTTAGGGGGCTAACCTAGATGCGAACTAGGATCTTATGTGAAACGTTGCTTTGAATCAAGTTCAAGTATTATACCTCTAAGTTACGCTGCCTAGACGCGCTAACTAGCTGCGCCATTGGCAACTTTCTTGGTTGAGCGCACGCGCAGAAAAGGTTGCATATCCGTAAAAGGCCAGACGGCTGCACATGCTCCCAGCGGGCCAACAGTCGAAACGGGGCCGTTTGCGGAAGCCTTGAATTTTCACCATGACAAATTCATAGCCGCGCTGACCACCTGCACTATCGACCTTTCTACGATAAAAGCGTGAATTTACCTGCAAGAGCAAGCGCAGTATCCACCCAAGGTCAAAACACTGACACTGGAGCAGTGGGCTAACCCAGGTTCGAACTGGCGTAGTATTCATCCAGATGAATGTCTTTGACTACCGGACGCAGACGTGATAACCAGCTTCGCCATTGGCTCATGTGAACCGTATAGCGCTAGCGGGTGTGCTTGGCTTAGAGGAGTTGGAAGGTGATCTGCCATCGCGTTAAAGTGAGAAATTAAAGCCTAAATGCCATTGGGAGTTGTCAAGAATGAAGGAGAATTTTTTTACGGACATCTAGAATAGATTGTTCCTGTAAAAAGAACTTCAGTTGTATTATGCAAGGAACGCGAAAGGAGTCACGTCATTCGTGTTGCTCTGGTGTTGTTTGTTCTGAGGCGCTGCCAAATGCATATTCGGGCGGGGCACTTTGTCCCACTCCTATGTACTACGATGCCGACCGCGTCCTTAGCGACTCCTTCAAGTTTCTACCCGGAGCATCACGTCTGCCAATGCCACCTTAGATTGAAAGTCGCTGCTTTCCACGCTCAGTCGCCTCGTGGTGTGCTCATGTGCTCATTGGGATATTAAGACATCTCAGAGCTATGCGTCCTGGATCGTTGACCCACGGTGGTGGATTCCGAAGTTGTGTTTCGAGTGGTGTTGGCAAGTGGTGCGTGCATGGGCTTCCCTTTGCTCTTTCAATCGAATCTCATATTTGCGCCCTCCTCATCTAGTAGATTCGCAATACCCCGTGCAAGCCTGGATCCCAGCAGTGTCAAGCAAGTATCGAGTAATGTCCTCAGTCGCAGGTACGTTCTATCTCTGAGTCGTGCCTGTACTTGCGCTATCCTGCTCATTCCCTGCTCCACACAGCATCATCAGGTCCTCGTGCCGTCGTGTCTTGACCATGACACTACGCGTCCCTGCTATTTCCAATACCGAAGCTCGTATGAGTTCCCGTTGCCGAAGTTTCATAACCCCAATAATCATTCACAACGGGCCTTGGAGCGAGAAAGTCGAACTTCTACGGCCAGTGCCATAAGGTACGTGCAGTTGTGCATCTAGAAGGGATCGTCATTGTGGTTGGTCTATCCGTTATCGATCTGAGTTTTTCGGCGCTTATGTGCACTTCTATTTTTTAGCCAGCGGGGGGCCTGGGCACACTTAGTGGCGTTGATGCCTCAAAGGGATATCGCGGGTGCGCCAGGTGAAAGGGTGCACGCGCCCGGCAGAAAGGGGTGTGCCTTCAAACAGCAGACACTAGCAAAATGTGCGCGGTTGAATGACTATGGTTCTGCTCCTGAGGCAAGAGGCACCCGTCGGAATCATATTGGGTGATCGTTGTCGCTCATCAACCTCGCCCATCCCAGCCCGCATGATCTCAGTGCTGCTCGGGGGGCACAATTGGCGTGCTTCCATAATCGCTCCACGACCGCTCTCAGCACCAACCAGTCGTGACATATGGAGTACGTGCATTTGTCTTCATTCCAGGCATGTGGCTCTGACCCCTGTTGTCTTCAGAGCCGCACATCGACGTTCGGGGTCGCATTGTCTCATCTCGCCCATTATTGATATCGATCTTTCATCGTTCATTCGAATGTCCCTGCGTAATCATGCTCAAGGGAAAAGATTCCATCAGCGTACAGCTGGCTTCGTGCGCTCGCTCGCACAAAACGCTATGGGCATGTTGCTCAAGGAGCGTTGCATGTATTCAAACAGCAGATGTCAGAAGAAGACGTGTTGAAAGCGGTTTGATGGTCGTTGCTGGGCCACGCCTGGCACCTGACAGCGAGGTCTTGCGGACCCGTGTGGAGGTGCGTGGTTTCATTCCCTGCCGAGGTCTTGCTAACCCTTTTTGCCCTCGCAGGCGACCACGACGTTCGGAACTGTATTGATCGATCACCTTCGTCGCTGGCACGTCTGTCCCGGCATCCATACCCTTCTTCCGTTCCTCATTCGGGTGTCCATTGTACAGTCCGGCCAATTTCATCTCGATGCTGCTGGCTCGCAGTTGCCTTTAGCGGCCACGTTTTCGGTGACAATTTGGATGCACTTTGGGATGATAGCCGCCGGAGAGCACAATCTTGTTCCATGATCTCTGAGGTGTTCAAAACAAAAAGTACCCCCTGTGTGTGCAATACACAAACCATATTCTGCCAATAGTGGGAGTCAGGGCCCGTGCAGAGGCGCGTGCTTCCCCCAGACTTTCGGTTCCGTCTACTGTTGATTATTACCTTCCACAGGGATGTTCCTGCGTGAAGTCAGATCGCTATCGGCTAATCGACTTCAGTCTTCCGTCACTCATTCCTGCATCTATTCCAGCTCGTGTGCTCCAAGCTGTCGGTGTACAGCTGGCCTCGCGGTTCGGACGTGGCAAATGTTGCTAGTCGGAGATTGGCCGTTCCATACGACGTAGGGTGCCATCCAGAGATGGGTCACGATTCCGCGAAGCCTGGATACTGCCGGACCAGCATGAGCCGCGATCGATGTCGCTCGTTGCTGCGGCCTTTTTCAGCCTAACTAGTAGGATGTGGACCTTTAGCGAACAGTGGGATTCACGGTTCGGGCACGCCCATCTTGTTAGTGGGAGTAGAGCCTCTACGCACGCAGTGGATTGATAGATATATGTGTTCTCCAATCCACGAAATGCGATACAACTCTACCGTCACAAGCTTCTCTAGCATATCTAGTGCAAAAATCTTAATCCGCCAGTGCAAGGATTCAAGACCCATCAGACATGCAAGCTTTCGTACATCGCTCAGGCTGGGATTCTGACCTATGGTGCTATCGACACCGTATCAATCTTCCCTAGTTCATTTGGGCATCTGTCTTACATGGTCTCTTTACCATTTGCAGTACACGCTGCACACAGTCGTTGAAGGATCGGGCGTAAAAGATGTGCATGCCCTCATGGGACGAGAAGGTACCTGACATGCTAGCTGGGAGTGAAGGGTGATTGTCCAGCGGGAAGTAGTAGGGAAGAGGGGGGTAGGATGCGAGGTGCTGCTTTTTGGGCGGAATGGACAGGAGCTGCGATATACGGCCGGTCAGCGAAGCCGTGGGGGATGAAAGGGAGAGCTCATGCGGCTTGCTGGCTTCCAGATGAATGACAAGGGGAAAATGAGTCGGCCTCGCGCTGCTACTTGTCATCCAAGGTTCGTGTTACTATCTTTCATTCTTGATGTGCTTCCTCTGATGGATCATTATCATGGCGTATTTTAGGGCGATCCATCCAGTGCAAGTAGTTGTGTTGATCATAGTGAGCCGCCAGGGAAATTGCATGCTGTAGACGATTTGCGACTTCTGCCTATGAATTCAGAAGAAAATCGATTCGACGTCGCGCTACTGCTTGTTTGAGGTACGTGTCGCTGCCTGTTATTCCCGACGCGCATTCTCTGATGATTGTTCGTCACTGATATTTCAGGTTGATCTATCCAATGTGAGCAGTGAATGACACCCAGAATGGGTCACCAGGGCTATTGCGTGTTGAAGACGTCCCCCTATGCATTTAGAATGACATGGGATGATTGGCTTGGTACGTCAAGTCCGTCGTTGATATCATTCTTTCCTCGCTTATTTGAGCGACCTTTCATCAGTCCAGTCAACCAGGTCTGGATCTCATTGGTACACAGCTACCTCTACAGCTCTAGCGCGTCCGGGATGATGTATGGCACTGCTCCAGCTGGCAAGGACACTTTGCTGTCAATCCGCTCATTTTTCCTTCGTTCTTGTAGCGCACGAAGTGTCTCCTCGCGACTCCCCATTCCGTTTGGTGCACTGCATTCTTCTAGTATCGGGAGTCTGCTGACAGTCGTTGCCGCTTTGGCGCTATGCACAAACCCTAACCCTACAGGCTACAGACCTGCGATCAGACCGTTATCTCAGGGTAGTAGTTGAACGACTTTTGCAGCGAATCTGGATCATATACGAAAGAGCTTTTGGTATCAATCATCGCACTGGTAGAACTCGATTCGGTGTGCGAGGAGGCTTGAAGAGGTGCGAGATGGAACATGGCTTGCGAGTCTATCTGTTGCACCGCTGTTGGCGCGAGTGACGTTTTTGCCTCTATGCCGCTATTCTTGTTGCACTGCTCATTTATATCTGTCTTCCTAGAGCCAGCGTGATACGCTTTCTCGTAGTCCTCACTCTTCTGGAATTACGGTATTGCTTCATAATCCGTAGCCTGCTAGTGACAATAGGCTTTATTACGTGCACATAACCCTAGCATCAACTAAAAAGGTTCGCCTCAAGCTGGATAAGAGGGATAATCATGGTACTATGATGGCTGCGCTGAGCAAGAAGGTTTAGGAACTTGCTGCGAAGATCCACAGTTCATTAGGAAGTAGGTTCACCCATCGCTCATGTCCCAGAACTGCATCGCTGATGTCATTAGCACGTGTCGCAGGCGGCGATTAATCGTTTCATATACGGAGCGGCTACTCAGATCAGGTTCTACCGGCGTTTGATTAAAAGCTGCTAAGAGGCCGACTTCGGCATCCTTCTTTGATCTACTAATCTCTCTAACCTACAGTTGGCGCAAAATACGGAGGGTGACGAGGTCTGTGTCTGTTTGGTATATACTAGCGGCAAACCTTGTCAGATTTTTTCATGGGTGAGCATTGTATGACATCACCTGACAGGGCAAGCTTCTCCCCGAGCCGCAGCGACGAATTGGTGGCTCCTGATCGGAATTTTTCCTCAAATGGATATCACTTGCTATCCAGAGTACTATCTTAACGACAGCACAACACATGGATTCCCCAGAGGTTCTTTTGTCAAAGTTTTCCACGCATCTGCTAAGAGATCGGAAGACTGAGTGTGCGCTTGAGAGGGCCAGCACCGACAAAGCTGTGCGTATGTTTTGACCTTTTACCTCCTAGGATGTAAACTGAGTACTAATATATGTTTGCAAGCCGTTCTAAGGAACAGAAATCCTACGCCGACGAGTAGAATCCTTACGAAAAAGCCGAACACGACCAGAGCATGCGATGAAGATAGAATAGCGGGAATGGGAGCTCTGAGCGAAAGATATAGTTTGAGCACCTCAGGGCTGTTGTGGGTGCCCAATTTCCTCGTTATCACTCCCCTTCGACTCATTGGTCTCAGCAGTACAGGTCGCGGATCCGCTATTCGCTTGATGCGTGCACCTTCAAATTCGATGCTTGAAACTCCCCGAATAGGGTGCTTATCCACAGGCACACAGTGATGTGGCATACCTAGGGCGTAGCTTTAGCTCTGAGGAACGCGGACCGATATGATGTGCGCGGCATGTCATAAGCTGTCATCGCTGTCTATATATAACCACACATGGAATGAATCGTAAGTTGCCCATTGTTCTAACTTCTTGTTATCTCTGATCCAGCTCATCTGTCTGTCCTGTTATGTAGTCCGCACGTTTACACATTCAGTGCCCACCATCTGTTCAGCACTGTCCCTTCAAGGTAGCGTCTTCTAAGGTCTTCCAGAACCTTCCCCGCACATGGACGCTTATTTTCATGTACGGCTGACGTGATGTGCCTCAGGCTCTCAGAAAGCGTAGTTACTCCTTATCGACGATCGACAGGTAATCACAGATAACTTTTCTACCTTCTTGTACGATTTACGCTTAAACTTGTCTCACAATATGCTCTTGTCGAAGAGATGGCGAACTGGGCGATCAACTTATATTCTTTGATGTGTCTGGGAAGCTTTATATACACTGCATGTTGATCCTGTGTTCTCATCCTGCCACTAAAATGTTACCTACCAGAGACCTTGAGAAATGCTCTTCGCTCCATCCTTGCATGCCCTTTTGGTCTTACATACGGTACTGCGTCCTTGAGAACTGTGACCGTGAGTCCTTAGGATTCATACCACCCCATCATGTTTGATCCGCTATTGGTGACAGACAACTGGCCTATCACTTTATTCATTCTCTAGGAAAGTCCAATGCTTCTCGACGGGCGGGTTGCCTGGTTCGACCACCTACAGATACCCACGTCGCGTGAAGCCTTGTAAACTCCTCTTGTTGATTTCATGGAATTTAAAGCTCCTGATACCACATTACTCGTTACAGGACGCGCTGGTGATGCAGAGGAGAGGTTCCTCGGAGTGAACAGCAGAGAGTGCAGGTCGAGCTCCAATGCATCCGCATGAAGGAAGTAGCATATCCGTCGTCTAAGTTAACAACTCATCGTATTGCAAGGCCGCGTTCCAGCTGGACTGAATGAGCACATCAATGTTTTACCGTGGTTCTTTCCATGATTTCAGAAGCGTCGAGATTAGATTTTCTCCCGTAGATATCATGCACAATTGTTCGATGAAAACGGGTATAGCATGGGTCCGTTCATGCGAATCGTCATTGGCTTATGCACGACAGATTCGGGATCAGTTTCTCAGGGATCCTATTTTCCACTAGTCGAATATGCCCGACACATCATTACGGCCCCTGTTCAACGTTGTACGACTGCTGCGGAGTCATATCTTTCCATTCTAATACCATGATGGGAGTGTTAGTTAGCGAAGTTATGAACGGAAAGCCTAGGGTTGCACATCGAAAAGTCGAAGTTGAGAATGTCGAACGAAGGTTCCTCCTCGACATTTCATACAAGTTCCCCGACCCTTCAGAAGATGGTCTCACTCCCACATCTGATTGGCTGGAATTTGTGCGAAAATCAAGGGTCATTCTCCAATGCTGTAGAGTTATTCCATAGGAACATCCTTCGGAAGTCCATCTCCGTCGCGAATGCCACGCATGACGAATATTTTCTGCATGTGTGCAACATCTAACTCCACTAGGTATAGTTTGCTCCTTACCTCAGGTGCGTTTATGACATTCTTTTGTGCGTTTTCCCACTGGCGCACGCCAGTATCAGCAGCAATAGGCCAGCACAACGACGGCTTTCTATGCCTGACTCTGAGACGTCGCTCTATCCTCTTCACCCATCTCTTCCGCATTCATCGCCGGTGTGTTCCGTCGGTCTCAGGAAAGTCTATGACTATGAGACTAGAGTCATCAGATCTTTTTACAAGGAATTGTTCCTCTTGTGAGTATCGAGCGTGAATACACCGTCCAATGAAATTTGATCATATGTGCAGTTGCGGCACTAGTACTATTGACCTGGGATGCCTTTGTGACTTTTGGACAAGAATATCGGCTAATCTGGAAGTGAGTTCCCGTTTCATGGCCCTCGTTCTTTCTGTTCCTAAGATTACCCTCAATTAATAGGACGCCGTTCTCAACTACACAGTATATGTATCTCTTCTCGCGTTACTTTGGAATTATTGCCCAAATGTCAGTTAGAGGCAACCACATATTTCAATTTCTGAATATATATATTTCCCTAGAATCAATCATGCTGTAATAATGATCCCTTTATCACGACTTCCAGTCGACGCGGATGTTTGTGAAATGTGGTTTTTCTTTCAAACCGCTTCTACTCTCTGTCTTCTAGCTTTGGTCGAAATTATACTTCTACTTAGAGGTGAGCTTTGCCATAATCTATGTCCAACCCTAATATGACCGGTGTCCGATATAAATAGTGTATGCCTTTTATTGTTGCAGCCAAAAAGTTGGAGTGTTCCTAGCATGTTTATTCTCTGCGGAATTTATCGCCAATATTGTTAACGGCACCACTACCATCCGTCGATTGGAGTATGACTCCGCGTGTATACTTCTTACAACGCCGAGGAGTGTCATCGGGTTTGGGTGCGTTGATATCCGGTTTCATCCAACTACCATAACACTTTCAAACACTCTTTTTAGGGCAGCGGTAGTCACTATGCAAGTAGTAATATGGGGGATGACATTAATAAAGTACACGAAAGCGCTTTCAGACGGTTGGGCAAACTCTCCCATCGTCAGTGTGATGATTCACGATGGAGCATGGGTATTTGTTGGGTTAACTGGTGAGCAAATCCTTTGGGTTTAAATAAGAATGCGCTGATTGGCATTATTAGCTATATTTGTTTCTTCGATTTGTTTTACTTTCACAGTAAAACAAATTGCTCATATTTTTTACCCGTACGTCTACTCATCCCATAAATGCTTCGTCATCAAAATTTTACTAATTTATGCAACCAGAATAGCCACATCGCTGTTATCCATTGCTGTATGTATTAATTTCTCATGTGTAAACATAGGATTAAATTTTCGAAAGGCTTGTAGACTAATAATCCACATGAGACTCATTCGACAGCCTTCGCCTACATCCGAAGTAGATATAGAGCTCACTTCAGCGATCAACGTAACCGCACACCCAGCAGAGTCCGGATTAGCAGCTGGTATTGCAATACCTTAAACTTGGGCTATATACGAGAACGAGTAGCATGTGGAAATTACAAAAGTCCGGTGTAAAAATGAATAACGACTTAATTGGCATATATTACAAATGGGACACTCTGGTTTCCATGATCCTTGCCGTCTACCTCTATATTCTGCAAGTCCGCAGGAGCAGTTGACTCGGGAATTTTCGCATGTGTTGACATAGAAAAAAATGCCAGAGCCTCAGTGGTGTACGGAGGATAACGGTCAGCAAGCATAGGCTCAGTTCTTCAAAAAAAAAGGAATCAATATCAGTGTCTATAGCGATGGGAACAAATGGCAAAATTACTCTTTAGGTACGTCACTGACCGGACGTTCGTACCGGAAAAGATCAAAACTGTACTTGAGTCCTTGCCGTCCATCTAAATGGCAGATTCATGCATTAAGAATAAATTTGACGTCAGAGATGCAACTGCACATACATCCAGAACCACCAACGCCACCTAAGGGCAGTTGCAGTACTGCAAACACAAAAAATCAGCTATCAAAGAAGACCAAAAGAAAAGGTAATCTTTGTGATAGAAAATTACTCAAAAGTAGACGGACATATGCCGTCTCTCAGAAAATGTTAAAACTCACTGGATAATTGGCTGAACGTATCATTGAAGTGAACAGCACCACTCATGGTACGAGCGAGTACTATTAAATTAAAAAGTAGCGTGAATGAGAGAAGGTAAACTCTTCCTTATTAAGGAAATAAAATGCTACATACTGTGCTCTTTCACCTCATCATCTTCACTGAACGCATAAAGAACAAGAGCATGGTCACTAAGAACAGGATTTTTAAGTCTAAGTAAAAAAGATAGGTTAATTACACACCGTGTATTGATGAAGCGGATTGCTTCGTCAACATTGTCTACTGCAACAATAGGTAAAATGGGTCCAAAAAGTTCACTGCACTTCAATTAGCTCACACGCAGTGAAACTGAACATATAAGAACTCACTCTTCCAGAAGAACATCCCCTTCCTCTGTAAGCACAACTGTTGGCTCAATCCCTTTTCTACCCTCATGTATTCTTCCTTCTACCTCATCGCTGTCTAACGCACCTCCCAATAGCACTTTCCCCTTAGTGTTTTCTAAAAGGCTCTTAATTCGCTGAAAGTGTTCCTCCGATACAATGCGAGAGTATGAGTTGGATTTAAGGGCGCCATCAGGAAAGAATGCCTTGAGGTGCGTAGAGAGACACGAGACGAATTCACTGAGCACAGAGCGAGGACACAGAACATAGTCGGGAGCTACACAGATCTGTTGGAAATGAGGAAATATGGCCAATATTGAGCTTTTAATGCTGCCAATACATAATATTGGAAACGTACTTGTCCTGCATTATTGATTTTCCCCCAAAGTATTCTCTTTGCTGCGAGATTGATGTCGCACTTGCAATCAATGATGACTGGCGACTTGCCCCCTAGTTCAAGAGTTACTGGAGTCAGGTGTTTAAGAGCAGCGCCCCCGATAATTCGAGCGATGCGTCCATTTCCGGTGTAAAATATGTGGTCCCCTGAGCTGGAGATATTAGCCTCAAAATATGAAGAGTACAAGTTTTACACTGACACTGAAATTCCAAAAGCTTGCTAATATGAGGAACACCCCCTTGGACGACCCTGTATGCCCTCTGGTCGAGATATCGCGGAATCAGCTTGGCAAGAAGGGTTGAACAATGTGGCGAGATCTCCGAAGTCTTAACCACGGCACAACACCCTGCAGCAATCGCGCCACAGAGCGGCTGCAGGAAGAGGATTACGGGATAGTTCCAGGGGCTACGTATAGAAATAGAACATGGATGGAAACAGATATGGTATAATTAACATCAAATGAGAACTGGAAAGTCTCATGACTGAGCCACTTACGAGATGATCAAAACCACTCCTTTTGGCTCTTGTCTAATCCTGCATTTCCAATTTCGCTGCCATTTTTGCACCTTACCGGACATATCCTCGTCTTTGGCCCATTCTTCCAGCTTCTCGGTCGTGATGAGGACTCTTTGCATCATACCACCGATATCACCCATATATGATTCAAGTCGGGGTCGTCCAAGGTCGAGATACAGTGCCTCGGCAAGGTCTTCCGAATGATTCTGAATAAGACGAGCAAGTTGAAGTAGCTGATGCCTGCGGAAATTCAGGGGCTTCGTGACGTTGGAGTTGAACGTCGCGCGGAGAGCAGTTCGAATCTGAGGAGCTTGAGAAAGGAGAAAGAGTAATTTAGAGACGACATACAGCTTCGAGACCATCAACTGGGTCATAGTTCATCGTATCAACGGCCATAGTGGTATCAAGTAAATTGAAAAAATTGCTCCGGTTTCTGGAAGGATATTATCAAGGGAAACGAGAACAGAAGGCAGAAATCAAAGATACCAGCCAGATGAAAGCTTTATAGTTTGGCAACAGGTACCTCAATGTAACATATCCCTGGATCCTTCCTAAAGCTGTCTGTTCGGATGATATAAGTACCTACACCGCATGTCTATCAATAACTATGATCATACTGTGATTATCACCAGGCTGGCGCTGCTCAACTCGACGTCAGCGGGACAAGTTGGACTTCAATAAAGTCTACTTTCGGAATGTTAGTCATTGTTTCCATAGATAGTGGCCCTTAGCCTTAACTTTTGAGGATATCTCCACATGTGTGCGGTTCGCCATTGAGCGCGGTCGCCATTGTTCACGATAGGTAGCATTCAATCTAAGTAATACCTCGAATGTGTTTATGCTGGATCACTGATATGCATCATTTATTCTTTAACTTATTCTAACATCCCTCAAATATAGAACGGTCAAATGACAGTCTCCTTGATCATCCTTGTGTGTGGGCTTGCGACCATCTATCTTATCTATACTAATCATCGCACTCTTGGGTGAAGCTGCGTACATGCCAGGCTCGTATCACCACCTAATAGTTTTGATTGTTGAATTCTCGGATTCAATCTTTGATAGGCACCATTAGGTTGTTTAGATCCTGAGTTGATCAATAAAGTCAAAAGTCTTCTGGCCATCAGAAACAATGCCAGAGAAGTGTGTTAATTCCTCACTATTCGAACTTCGATATAAGTGAGGCTATGGCGATAAGCACTCGGAGCTATTATAAGTCTCTGCGGGCTTCCACCCCCTCAGACCAGCAAATACAGAAAAAGTGATTCATACTAGCTTTTAAGGCCAACTGTGAGCGTTGCTATTGCCAATGCCTCAAGCTGGCATATTAATAGAACTCACTGCAAAGCGACACTCAACGTTGCTAGCATGCGAGAAGGTTGATCGATTTTATTTGGTCACTGCGTTCGGATGTGGTTTATTCTTAGTGCCATTTTTATATACATTGTATTTTCCACCATGTCTCTCCGTCTAATAATAAATTTCCTGAGAACTGCATTATTATATATAGGGAGCTATATAGTATAATACTTGTCACGTTATTCATTTCGTCTTTGATAACTGAAAAACTAGATCGCAAACGTGATCCTAACTAGTTTCATAGCCTTTCGCAGTTAGTATAGGAAATAAATTAATTACCCCTCATAAAGCCCTAATGTTTAATTTCGTTAAGTCAGAGTACAATACAAGTCATGGGCATTGAATGTCAGGTATAACAACTGAGCTAAGGGTCTCTTGCTCATATTGCACTGAAGCCATTCTGTGAACTCCCCTTAAAAGTCTAACCATGAGCGTCTCGAGCCACACAACAGTGAGCTAATATCTTCCGTCACTTTTGGAAAGTTTGACTAATTAGCTAATTAGCTTTATGATGAACATCCGGATGGCCCTCTCACCGTAGTGTATGTACAAATACTTCATTCCTGATGTGATGCAAGGTTCACGTGTCCATTAGCGTAATGGGTCCAACAGGAACGGGGAAAACTTCAGTACGTGAAAATATCGATTACACGCCGAATATTTCTGAATATTCGGTAGTTTATAAACCTTTTTGGTGGAGACGGCTTACCGGTTGGTGAAAGCTTGGAGTCGTGCACGGATTCTGTACAGGCTACCGAACCATTCGAATTCGATGGACACATGATAAGGATGATCGACACACCGGGGTTTGACGACACAAGCCTCAAGGAAACAGATGTTCTGCAGATGGTAGCTGCGCATCTCTCTTTCTCGTGAGATTG
Organism: Nidularia pulvinata; assembly: GCA_036937195.1. Lineage (NCBI taxonomy): Eukaryota > Fungi > Basidiomycota > Agaricomycetes > Agaricales > Nidulariaceae > Nidularia > Nidularia pulvinata. The sequence continues at coordinate 2,552 of JASFDH010000237.1, read as the reverse complement.
GTTTCAATTGAAAACTCGTTTGGGACGCAGCTCATTTAAATCATACAGCCAAAAGTCCGGGCAGAAATTGGCAGGGGTCATCTACTTTCATCGCATCCTCGATAACAGAATGGGCGGAATATCTGCACGTAACTTCCGAATGTTTCGGAGTCTTTGCGGAGACAGCTCCCTACAAAAGGTTTTAATCGTGACAACGATGTGGGACCAAGTGAGCGAAAGGCTTGCAGAAGCTCGTGAATTTGAGTTATCTTCGAAGGACGTCTTTTTCAAGCCAGTGTTGGAGAAGGGTGCTCGGCTGGCGCGTCATCGAAACACCACAGAATCTGCTCAAGCCATTTTACGCTCTGTTCTTGAGACATATTCGGATGGGATGAGTTTACAGATTCAGAAAGAGCTAGAATCTGGCTTGGACATAGCTCAAACTACGGCAGGAAAGGAGCTGAGCCGTGAAATCCAGGATCAGATCTCGAATCATCATAGCGATATGCGTAAATTGGTGCTAGAAATTTGCGAGGCAACCATGGCGAGGGATAATGAAGCGAAGAAGGAGCTGATAGAAGAAAAGCAGAGGCTCCAAGATATCGTTAGAGAACTCCAGCAAGATTCGGCTCGTTTGTCAAGTGGATATAAGGAGAAGTTGGCGAAGCTTGAGGAAAGAGTTCACAAAGCAGAGACGAGCGCGATGAAATCTGCAATGAAAGCATTCGAGCAGCGTGGATATGCCTACAAACTGGCGGAGACACCTGCGGCGGAACCAGGGAATAACGGGGTAATGGAAGCGAATGGTTCCGCTACAGCTCCAGTTGTCGGTCTCTGGGGAAGATTTTCCGTGATGCTGGCTCCATTCGCTCTGTCATGGAAATAGAGTAGATTAGCTTTATCTTCTGTGGACTAAATTAGATAAGTTTTAAATTTCTGACAACCAGATGAATTCCTTGTAGAATTTATTTGAGTACCGCAATTGCAGCTAGCCTGGATCCCTCATGGTCTCTACTGTCCGGCACGCACAACAAGCGTTTCCACCCGGTGCATGAATTAAAAGCTGCAAGAGATGTTCTGAAGGCTTACAGTGCCACTGATCTCTAAAAGCGCGGGTTTGAGCGACTTCTGCATTGTGCAGTGCTGCCAGAGCCAGGTGATTATCTAGCTCGTGTACACTGCGTGGGTCAAGAGACCACAGTGGGGCTTACACGTGTATAACTCACGACGTAATGATGAAGTTCCTTCCGAACCCTCCGAAATCGTTTATTTTGATGTTCTCCATGAAGCCAGAAAATTTAACAATACAGTAATCAAGCCATAATAACGCAATAAAATGCGAAGATTAGAGAGAGCATGGAGAAGATTCACCTGTCAAGACAAGGAAGTTAACTAAACGAGCGCCCAGCGCCCAGTGCACACGTTGCTCCCACAGTCGCCCACGCCGGAAAACTCCGATTGGGACTGATCAATCCACGTTGGCTAACTCTACCATACCATCTGGTAAGCTATTTTCCATCTGCAGGTTCATATAGCGCTCATCCCGCCTTGATCCCGCCCATCGATCTACATTATAAATCCTACTCCTATTCCTATTCCTTTACTTGAATTAGATCCTTTCGTAAACTTCATGCGGCTACCTGCTAGAATCCAAGATTCACGTGCACGGTTTTCCCAGTAACCAATGCATCCCACGATGTACGCGCGATCTCCGCCAATTCAGTCTCTTAGTGGTCTCTTGAGAAAGCGAATCATCACATGAGAATGGTGTGCTTTCTTGGGGAAGCGCTAGCGCTTTTCAGCCAATCAGATGGTTACTGAAACTACAGTGTAGGAAGTCATCGCTGACGCTGAGAGCACTCGGGACATACTTCGGTCTCACTGGTGCTAGTGTGGTAAGTTACTCCATGTTATCTTAAGACTCTCACCAATCCACTTATCAGAATAGCCCATTTATATCCACGATTTGAATTTACACCACAACCACGACGAGCACTTGCAAGTTCAATCATGAACGAGGACGCAAACAACTATACCCCCCTGGAAGCGCTCCCCAAGGTGCATTTACCCTTAATCTCCCGCTTTATCTCGCTGATATCACTCGACTGTAATCCGCGTAGATCCGAGACGCTCTGCGTGCGACTTTCCGAACTAGTCTCACCAAATCCCTCTCGTTTCGCAAGAACCAGCTCCGGCAGCTCGCCCTCCTCGCGCAAGAGCATGCAGAAGAGTTCGCTGAAGCCCTTTATCAAGATCTTGGGAGACCCAAGCAGGAGACTTACATGGCCGAAGTCGGACCTATCGTTGAGCGTAGCCTCATCTGTGTGGCAAAGTTGGACGAGTGGTCTCAAGAAGAAGATCTGAGTAACCTGGTACCGGAATGGCAGACGTCATGGCGATGCAGGGTCAGGAAGGAGGCAAAGGGGGTGGTATTGATTATTGCGTGCGTATGATTCAACGTCTTTGCGATGTGTCTCGTCTCATCTAATGGTTTTGTACTTAATTTCAGCCCATGGAACTATCCCATGATCCTATCACTCCAACCTCTGTACGGAGCCATAGCTGCCGGATGT
>JASFDH010000236.1:0-29796 GCA_036937195.1 Nidularia pulvinata | reverse complement strand
GAAAATGTTATGAGTATTAATCAAAATTGATCATGATGATTGAATCAGAAAATCATGAGTAAGCCCAGTTCATACATTTAACTAAGCACTGTAATTATCATCCAAGGGCTTTCTGAAAACAGTTCTTTAATTGATGACTTGCCTTCATTTTCACAAATTTTGACTCAGCAATAAAGAAACACAATAAACATTCTACTTTGCTTTTGTTCAGCTGCTCTGACTTGGTATACAATGTAAATGACTCCCTTTCCTTATTTGTTCTATCCCTCATGGTTATAATTTCTGTATTGCTTTTCATTTGTCTAAATACCTCCTTTAACAGATGGAAACAAAGGCTGTCAATACTCAGCCAGCCAAGAAAAGAAGACAACATTGAAGGACAGGTGGTTCCATGTGGGTGATGTGATGGAGGCTGCTTCATAAGCACTTGCACTCTTGACATCATTAGTTTACTCAATTATTTTTTGGACTGTCATTATTTCAATTAGTATCTTCTCTACTAAGGAAGGCACCTTCCTATCTCCAGAAGAAATATAGGTGTATAATCTACAAATAACTTTTAAATTTAATCACTTTCTTAAAATGCCTGTTCAGGGTATAAGAGGTTTTTTCAAAACTGCCTCCCATAAAAGTGGCTCCATGCCCCAGCAACAATCAAGATCAGGATGCAGCATTCCAGCAACCACACTTTTGGCATAAAACAGCACCACAGGCATCCCACTAATGAAAACACCAATCCCACTGACAATGGCTTCCATCTCACTAAAAGCTAATTATATCCCACTATTAGAGGTCCTGTCCCACTTTTTTGTAGTTATGGTCCAATCCCATTCCCACTCTTCTTGTTATCACTCTGACTTTTGGCTGACTTGAGTGTTTACTGAGCATGACCACCAATCCAGATGATCCACTTGCAAATTGCTCATGAACATGTTTACCTCCTCAGAAGGCTGCAAATAATCCAGAAGTGACCCAGTTACATTATAAGAGTTATTAAATAGATAGGAGACTGTTAAATATTAGTTATGTGTGCAGAATAACAAAGATCAACTACTTGAATACTATCCACAAAATATTAGCCTTGTCTAAATCAGTCATTATGCTTACTGGAATTACTCAATATCATCTGTATTCTATAGCAGCCCATGCAGCCTACCTACCATTCAAACATTTCCAATACAAATACATAAAACAAAGAGAGCATGTTAAAAACCTCCTTGTTGTGTTCTGAGCCCAAATTCTTGAGCACTGGTGTAGATGTTTCAAGACCAGTTTTTTTGGCTTTTCTTTGTCCCTTTGTCAGATTTGTAAAGCCTGATAAATTTCCCACAGCATTACATTTGCTTTTGGTGTTCATGTAGATATCAGAAAACAAAATTCTCACCATTAAGGGTTAGATGTAATGTAATTAGAGCGAGTAACTTAATTAGGGGCTTTCAGCACCAAATCCTTCAGGGCATGATCAAATAACAATTATCTGAAAACCTGGCCACAAAAAAAGTGTTAAATAAAAATATCTAGCTTTTCTTGTGTCCATATTTGTAGCTTGTTTGATTTTGCGAATACCCGAAGGAATTACTGGGATTTCGCCATTTTGTTATGCTTTCCTTACATAAACACCACCAGAACATGTGCGGCCTATCTCACTAAATTCCAATCGTTACATCTATGTATTTATATATTTGATCGACTGTTATCAAAGCTTTCGAGCATTTTATACTGGATCAAGCCTACTGCTAGGCCAATGCTTCTGAACAGTTAAATTCATTCGGTTGTCTAATCTTGTATTACACTATATGCTTTACTGTGCCTTAATAGGAAACGAGCCACTTTAGACAGATACACTTATTGTATACCCAGCTCGTATCTAAGAGTCAAATATTCAGTACCGTTGTGCAGGGAAACATATAGTGATTCTGATGATATAAATATCAAATTTTGACAGGATGAGATACTTGAGAAATGAATTTAGTTCTGTGGAGACCGGGAAACGAGTGAAGCTCGACAACTTCCGAAGTCGCCTTCCAACCTTCTCTTCTTCCTACCTAATTTCTATTCTGTTCAGTCATTTCTTAATTATCTGCTTAAAAAAACTGTAACACTAATTGGGTATGATGCATGGATGTTCTCTGAATATAAACTAAGCTGAGAAGACAGTCAATGACGAATCAGCTAAATTTATTAAGAACCAGCACTCTTACTCTATGAAGGGAATTTATCCTCTCATATCAAATCTAAATTAAATTAAATCTGGGCATCATCTCATGCATGTATAATCTCAAGACAGATGAGCAGAATTGTGACTGACTGTTTAGTCTATCTGTCTCATTAGGGATACAACCACAGTGGCACAATATGGCCATCTCCATTATTTCCATTGCCGTTGTTACTGTCTCGATTCCAATACTGAGGTGAAGCTATTAAGATGCAAAAAAAAAAAACATGTGTCTATTTCATTTTCTAATTCTAGGCAGTGAAGAACGAATCACTGATGACATATCTGGTCAAGGCCAAAGGTCGTGATATACGCACTAGTTCATTATAGACGCAAGTGGAACTTTAATTTCTCACCTCCTGTCATGTGGTCCTCCAAGCGAAGAGCTCTTTAGGCAATTTTAACATGTCTCTCTACGAGTTTCAATATCCTCCCAAACTGAGACTTCCAGGTGCACTATCGAACGCACGTTTATTGTTCCAAAGTAGCTATTCAGGCGGGTTTTGAGAAAGGCGTAAACGGCAACGCTAAACAAGACGCGGATAGAAAGGGAGTTTCTGTATATGAAAGTAGACTGCAGAAAAAGAGGAAGGATAATACAACAGATGATTGGGAGTTAATATGTGAGTTTTTTAATGGATATATAGCGATCCGGTAGGTGACAAATGGTATCATGAAATGAAGTTGATTCTATCGGTTCACTTAAGAACGAAGCTGAGCAGTCATTAGTAATGATGACATTCTTGCGGATCAGACTAAGTATTTCATCAAGCCGCTTGAGCTCTGGATTGTTGGCAGGGGGACAATGCTTTGCCCCTATCTATACGTGCTCGCTTGTTTGTCCCAGGGATAGTCTTCTGTGCTTCCAGAAAGTGGATGGACCCAGATGCACGGTGAGTGCCAGAAGCGGAGCATTGTTTTGACATTCCTTCTCTGTTTCGTTGAAGACATGTGATCATTGTTATCGATGATCGAGAAAGGCGAAATAGATGGTTACAGTTATCTCTTAGCTCCCACCCATATTAACAGAGTCGGAGAAATACTCTCTCCTCTGAAGCTGCCCAGTTACCGAACATTTAACCAATATTCAATAAGCTTTGTGTTTGACATGGACTCTTTTCAATTGATTTGTTTCGTTGTGCAGCTTAACGTAGCTTGATCCAACTATTAATACTTTATCTACTAGCCAAGGCTCATGTCAACGCTGCGCCCATGAGGTGAGCAAAAAATGATTTGAATACCCTGTCAGGTTTACAAAAATAGAATATCCCTTTCTCTGAATCTCTTTCATGTCTTCGATAACGACTACAGTGTATTCGAGTCCTATCGACGCCGATGGCCAGATTACTGTGTCTCCTGCATCACAGCATATTCAGCGACCTTCGGGCTACACATCATCCGCAGCGTCATCAAATAGCTTCAGCGATGCACATGATTTTAGCATTATGGGTGGTCAGTTTTATACAATTCAAGGCGGCGTCTCCAACTATTATCAAGAAATAAGTAAAGAATCTTGTGCATATGGCACGTTTCACCATTGACTTGCTATCAAAACTTCAGGCTCATATAGATATCATCTCTGCAGGTCTCGAAATTTTACTTTCTTCAGTCGTGGTCAACGCATTTTTCGATTCGGCGGAACGTCTCCCGCTTCAGAGACCCCTTCCTGAGGCTCAACAAAAAATCCTATGCGAGATACTGGTATGGATAGAGGATGCGGATGCAAGCTCCCGTATCTTATGGCTCAGCGGTCCTGCAGGGATAGGGAAATCATCCATTGCACAAGCTGTGGCAGAGTTCTATCAGCACAATAGCTGTATCGATCATGAGCACATCTCTGCCAGCTTTTTCTTTCGAGGAAAATCTTTACCGATGGATGCATGTCATCTCATCCCAACTATTGCTTACCAAATTGCTCAGTCGCATCCGGAGATTCGAAAGCACGTTCTTCATGCCCTTTGTGAAGATCCCACTATTCTCCGCAGATCGATGACTTTGCAGATGGATAAATTGATCATTTCCCCGATGGAGAAAACCAAAGACATCGAGAAACTTTCGTTCTCTGTGCCTATCATTATCGATGCTCTGGAAGGCTGCAAAGATGAGGCGAAGCAGCGGGCACTTTTGACTCTCATTAAAGAGGCTATAACCCAACATAGCCTTCCTTTACGATTTCTCATCATCAGTCGTCCGGAGCGTCATATCCGAGAAGTCTTCGATGCGGCTCTCCAGAGCATTAGTGAGCGAATCGTGCTCAAGCTTGATGGCGCCTTTACGATGACCCGGTCCCATGTGAGAGAGATTGCAGCGGATTTGCATTACAAACACACCAACAGACCTTTTCCACTTAGATCACATACATTTCCTCTTGTAAAGCAAAGGATGGAAAGGAAAAGAGTACAAACTTCCGGTAATTAATTGTCACTGCCTCCCATGTATACAATATGTCCGTTAGCATCCCATCATGCTGTATCATCGCGAGTCAGCGCCGCACGGAGTGTCCGGATGCTGGACTAATACTTTTAAAGTAGTTACGGGCACATTGTGTTCAGAGTAATACACACGTATCATTCACTCATTAGTGATGCCCTAGCTCCGACCTCGGACTCCCGGACGGGCCAAGCCAAGCCAAATAAAGCTGAGACAAGCCCAGCCAAGCAATACGGCCTCATAGGGCTTTTGGCCCGGCCTCAAATTTCATAAAACCTGAGCCATTTGGCCTGAGACCCAGCCTTTCCCTTCTCAAAGGCTGTACACAATGTAAAAGTCAAGTGTGATTATTAAGTTATGTAGGACATATACTGCTGCAAATTAGAGTACAGAATTTTCAGCTACCTGCAAGCCCCTGATTTCAGAGTTTGATTGACATCCATTGACAACTTTTTTCCATTGGAATTACATCTGTAGAACACTTGTATAGTAGTGTATAATGTCCCAGCTTCCGGAATCACAATCATCAAGCACTGCAATTGACTACAAGACAACATTGTTGAAGCACTTCAATCCTTGAAGTACAGTGTTCAGAAGGATCTCATCTACTGTGAGCCAGCACCAACATCAGCTGTTGAACTTTCAATGGAGGTAGAAGATGATAACAGAGAAGCTGATTGTGTGGATGAAGACAAGCCAGAGCCTGAGGCAGGGGATTTTTGACTAATGTTGATGAGGACAGCGATAGTGATTAGTAGTTTACTTTATTTAAATTTAAGTATATTATCCAAGTACTCTGACCTACAATAAGCCCTGGCTTGAGCCAAAGCCAGGTCAGGCCAGGCCTGAGCTTTTTTAAATAGCCTGGCCTGTGATTTCTGCAAGCCTGAGCTCAGGAAAGCTGAGCCATAGGCAGGGCTTTCAGGCTGGGCCACAGCCAGGACATCACTATCATTCATTCCCAATAAAAAATGAACAAGATCCAAAATAAATGCACAGTCCTCTGAGAATGATGGTCAACATAGACCCTCCAGATGAATGTTCCACCAAAAGTACATGCTATGTCACCACCAGCAGTTTTTCTCAAAATTAAAAACATCAGGAACAGGCTGCTAAGTGGTGAGGAGAGATCCTGGATAAACCTTTGGGCTGAAAGAGCATGTGGGTGTTATATTGCTGATAAGAATTGGGGCTACTCATATCTAATGGAAACTATAATGAGCTGAGGGTTCAGTTCTCTAGTTAAACAGAACTTACTAAATCCCCTGCCTTATTCTTTGTCCTACACAGAAAACAGTCAATGAGCAAGTAGCAAGTATGGCAGGTTTGGTGAAATTCCCATGTTGTGAATAAAGCTTGTGCAGTGGTGAAAACATAAAACTGATTAACTAGTAGTGCCTCCTACAGAGGCTCTTTAACAATACAGCACAAGTATTCTGTAGTATTTTAGTTAGCTACAGAATTTATCTCTGAGTCAATTCTTGCTAAGTGTTGGAATATCAAGTGCTATGCCAAATGTATAATGCTATATCAATGACTGCTTTTGTCACTTTTTGCATTTTTATTGTTTCCATTTATTCATTATTTCATTCTTGTGGCTTTACTTATCATTTCATTTCTAACTTGTTTCATCCTTTTATCTCCATTTTAATATATGTATCAGTAGTATTTAAGTAGTGTTATAATGAGACAAATCCCCTGCACATTTGCCAGGGTCACTGATAATCTGAGTGAGCATTGAAGCATAGCTCATTTTAACACTAAGTCCTTTAGTAAGGGTATTAATAAACTATTACTAAGCCCAAATTATCCTTGTTCTGGAAACTTCCTAGATGTGCTGGATTGACTTCCAACAGCCCAAAAAGCAATGAGACATACACCTTCAAGCATCAACTGAAGTCCTAATTGGATCTCTCCAAGTAGTCACTGATTTGAGTCTATGTCAGTACTGTAATCTAATATATGTGAACTTCAAATTGATCATGGTTAAATCTGACTTTGGGTTTTGGTCCTACACCTTTCCCCACATTCCTACTTTATTGCTAATTCTTCAATACACTTACCCATCTATCAACCACCTTGACATTGATGCTGAATAGTTTTTTTCAAGTTAAAAACTAGACTCTGATACCCTTCAAGATGTCAAACAGTAGCTCTGTCACAGTCACAATTTCCTCTGACACATTTCCAACAGTCCACCAAGTTCATGGGAGCAAGTCTGAAAAGAGATATATTCAAAAAGATATACAAACAATCCAAGGTATAATAGAAAACAATGTCTGGTGATATTCTAGCTAGATATAGCAGATGGTCTTCCTTTCCTCTAATCTGGCTTTTGAACTTATTGAGATGGTCTCCCTATCTCTGGAACTTCCAAAGCCAACTTATTATATGGGTGGAGGGGGTCCTCCTTCCTATGACTTTGTAATTTTCAAAGGATGGCACTCCTTCCCCTACAAACTCTGATAAAACACTCTAAGATAAAGAGATGGTCTTCCTTTCCCTCTGACTTCTCAGCTTAATGTGAATCACTTTGGATTTAGTCTTCTAACTTGGTTGCCTTGAGTTAAGCCCTCTGCCCTCTTAAAGATAAAAGGTCTACATAGTTTTTGCTCTCAGAAGGCTAGCTCTGCTAGCTCTAGCTAGACCATCTAAATTCTAACAAAACCAAGATTAGCTTGAATCCCTTGACTTAGTGTTTGCAGGAGCTGTTAGGCTTGTCACTGCAGACCACTTTTTGAGAGAGTCACTATATAGTCAGAGTACAGTCATACTATCTCTAGTTCCTACTCTCTTTGGTTTTCTCAATTGCTCAAGCCTTGCTTCTTTTTTGATTGACAAGCATAGGGCCTGAGTATGGGACAGTTTCAATGTCCAAATTGATTTTGCAAAATTGAACTCTCATGTTTGACTTCTCTGACCTGACTCTCATCTCAACTGTGATGCACTGTGTCACCACCATCTTACTTACTACAACTAATACATCCAGGAGATCTGCAAAATGTTGTTCATAAAGTTTTGGAAAGCAGCTGGAGCATTGGCTATGAAATGACATTCATCCAGCTATATACTGACTATTTTGACAGTGATTGATCCTCACCCTTTTTTCTCTTGCCAGAGAAGATTGACTGAACCATGACTTCCATAGTCATCAAAAATAGCATTTCAGTCAATTTTTTTTCAATTTGTGACCAAAACATGACTTTTCATGACTATTTACTAACTGTCACATATGAACTTGTTCCCATGGTCTCCTTCCACCATTTCCATATCACTTCCAGCAGGCCTTCAGGCTCTCAGTATCTGCTCTCATTCTATGTCTTACATATCTTGATAATCTTTTCTTCTCACCCACCCACACCTTTGGATGCATTCCTAGTGTGTTACAGATAGTTATATAATGGGGCCTTTGGGTGATCTGGCTGCATCCCCCATGAACCCTATGACATGGAACTCAGCAAGGCTAGATCTGACAAGTTTTCCACCTCCAAACTTACATTACATCTATCTGATCCTATTATCTCATGGAACAAGCCTAAAATAGAAGAGCACTTTGTTTCATTTTCACAACTTGGAGTTTTTCCGTCTTTGTTTATGCATTATGGACCTCATGGACACAAATATGACAATTCTTCCAGCTGGTTGGCCACAGTTGGAAATGTTGATCCTTGGATGAGGTTTGTATGGCATAGCCTGGAGATTAAGGTTCACATTGGATGGACTCCTGCCAATAGGAGCACAGTGCTCACAGCTACAGTCCATTGTCATATCCCTGTATGATTCAGCACTTGCCATCTCTGGACTGTTTACAATCAATCCTGATACTCTCCCAACTCTCTCCTTGTCTCCAGGTTTACTCAGGTTCACTCTGGTCTATTTCCATTTTTGAAATTATTATGGTTCAGCCACAAACACTATCCCTTTTATAGTATATTCCTCTGTGTTAAAATTTAGTTCATACTTCTTAGCTTTCATCATCTGCTCTCTTTCTTTTGACCCACTTGCTTCTCCACTTCACTGGTATGTTTTTGTGGTATTACTCTGGGTAGTTGTATTCTTTAGTATTTAAGTACCTCAAATGTACTTTAGAACTTCAGTTTATTAATTTTAATGTCTCTACTATCCTCTAACTCAGTGGATAAGCTACCTCTGATTACTCTCAATTGTCTTCACTTGTCTTATCTCTTCCTTGTTGTCATTATTCATGCTAGGCAAGATCTCTGGTCTCTGGAGATTTCTCCTGACCAAATCTCTGGTCAGGAAGTTGAGTATTGACCACTCTCACCTCTGAATTAATCCAATAATTGTCATCTGTAAATTGGATGTAGGAATGAAGGAAGTGCAACACATGAGCTGAAGCCATCATCTATTTTCTAATCCCTGACTCTGGTAGCCCTTGAATGCATTTCCAGAGATATTTCCAGATTCTCCAGTTATTCTGCCTGGCTCTACCATGTATTCTATCTGCCTAGAAATTCTAGGTTATACCTGGAAACAAGTTTGTGACATCCTTTTCTGGCATTATTAAAGGTGATAAGACATGTCATTGATTATGATTAAACATTCATTGTACCCCACAACATTTTTTTTAAAACAGAAAGTGTTTATATATTAGAGCATTTCTAATGGATAGCATGAATGACATTTGATGGGCATCTACACAGCATGTTTAAACAATTTAAAAACATTCAAATACTCAGACATAATTCCCATAAGGCAAACAATAAGAATTGAACCTAAGACCTTGTGAAAATGACAAAAGGATAAACATAAGGCCACTGAGACATGGAGATATCACAAGGTACTTAACAAATTAACTTATGATGCTTACTTTTCCCTTACAAAATAAACTTGTTGCAGGACAATTAAGTTTGACCAGTAAAGGTCAGAAGATTTACAAGTAAAGATATATAACTTTGTCAATGAATGAACTAATGCATTGTCTTCTGTGGTATTTATTCCCATTTAAACTGTTTAAACAAGAGCATTAGCTACATGAAAAGCAACCTGTCTTGTCAGACTTAGCATATTTTCAAGCACTAGAATGCCAGGATGCAATGACTGAAATAGTTATTATAATGTATATCACCAGTAGCATTATAGCAAAGTGGTTATTCCTATGTTGGATTAAGGAGTCAATGATCGCTAGATTGCGTGTTGGAATCCCATGTAATTATCTTCATAATTATTTAAGATGGCTTTGTTTAAACATTGTTTAAATGTTTTTAAACTGCTTAAATGAGAATTCATGTTCTAGCTAGATATGTGATACATACGAAATGTATGTACTTCACTGATTGCATTAAGTCCTTACACTAATAAGCCATTTAAACATTTCATATTTAAACAAAATTGTTGTGGCATTCAACGGCCGTTTAATCAAAATCAATGCAATTACTGAGGCGATTTTGAAAACCCAGATATTTACTCTACCCACGATATTAAAAGATTCTCTCAGCATACGCTCTCGACAATCACATTGGAAAATTGAATACTTCCAGCAGGAGACATGGAATCGTTCTTACGGGTGCTTTTTCTAGCCCCTCGTTGTATTTATTATAGCTTATTACAGCTACGGGCAATCGAAATGGGTGCCGATGCAGGAAATAATTTGTCCCAAAGAGCCAGCAATATTTACTGGATTACGTGACGGGGTATATGATTTGGCTCTGGCGTGAGGCTGCTGGCTCTCCGACACGAGGAATGCTGGATGAAAGGGGATCTCAGGGTGGTAGGTGATTTTCTATCTTGCGGTCCTCAGTCCAAAGAAAAGACAAATGTGCTACAAGACTCGATTAAAAATAAATAAATAAAAGTGTATGTTGCAGAGAAATATTGGGATGAGAGGGGAAACGCTAGCTACGGTTCATGATTGTCCTTGAGGTGAACATAAAAAGGAACACCCCGATACTTTGCTTATGTCGCTAGTGCTGCAAAGTTCAGGCTATATGACTCGGAAAAGGCAACAGATACTTGATAAGCGCCTTTCACGCCGGGGGCAGATTTATCGGTGCGTAGTTACTAGTTACTTCGTTGGCGAAAGTTTTGGATTTAATACTCGCTAATCTGACTTACACTATAGTAGATAGAATGACAAGATCTCGAGTTTATGGGCTGGGATGATGTGGATACGCTGAGCTCCAGCTATAGCGTGAAATAAATCATGTTAGATCGGCCTCTGAAAAGCAAATTTCCATATAAATTCCGATGTTTGCTTCTAAGTTTCGTGAAATAACCGAATGAAATGAGCGCATCAAAATAAAACGCAGCCGAATAAAGTGGGCAACACAGCTCGAGGAGCTGGATAAATGTCTAACCCCCTCTGAATCCACAGCCATACGCAGTAAAAGTACACTGCCGATGATATTTTCCACTCCCGAGGAACGTCGTTTGTGCGGTGCGTCTGCTATCACCGTGACATGACAGATCTACGAAGTGTGAATGTGGGTCGAAGACGGCTCTTGCGCCTATTCGAAGTCTTCGCTGCGCAAGAAACGACGTCATGCGGTGTAGTTTTTCTGTGCTAAGTATATCTGTCCATCCATGTCGGCAGCAGAAAGGGCGCAGACATGTGATCCTTTTAAGACGGTGCGATCTTTCAGGAGCATAAAAAGAACGGGCCGTGAGCGAGTGGGAGAGTGCTTCATGCTTCCAATGATCCACCCTGCGCCGCAGGCGGAAAAGCGGAGAGCCTTGCTTTCGAACTGTTAGGACGTCGGAGCTAGCTGCCAACGCACTGTCAACTATCTCTAGCTGCTGCGTTTTTATTCGAGTGATTCTTGATTTAGGACGTCTGGCGATGATTCACACTTGTGGACCAGCGGTATCGAATAATGTGGGTGTAATGAGAAGTAGATTCCCAAATTAGCTAAAATGGATTCAAGAAGAAGTGGGGGGCATGTACCGGAAATTATATTTATGTATTTTATCGATGTTGGCGTGAGCTGAGATCTGTCAAGCACTACAAGCTACGTATAATATCACGGAATCTTGTTTGATTAAGGATACGTGCGAAAAGTTAAGCGGGAGAGGAAGCGAATAACCAGGCTTAGCTTTCTGGTGTCAAGGTTGAGAGCACTAATATTGGCAGGCCCCACGGGAAGATTGATTTGATTTGGATTTGGATCGGGGAGATGTGAAGGAGAAAACTCCAGGCGTCAAGCTGAACAGCGACACATTGCGAGGAAGAGAAGACAAGATATTAGATCCTGTGTAAACCCATCAGCAGCGAATTAAGCATTATATCTCGAAAATCCTGTACATATCGAATTTTAAACGATTGAGTCTCAAGGTGAGGGCCACGAAAGAGCTTCGTCCTCGGGAACTTGAATTATCTCTTATAGCCGACGGACAGGGTTAATCAAACGTAATTAACGGAACAAGAAGCGGAGGCCGGGGGGTGTAGAGAGCGTACTGGATACGAATAAGGATCAATATCTGGGAACGAAGAGCTCGCGAGAGGGGTGGGGATATCGATATCTATTAATAGATTCATACTTACCGGAAAAGCATAAAATGAAAGGGGAAAATTGGATTGGTACGCGGACGAGCTTCGAAATTTGTCACAGGGGAGATCGACGATGTGGCTGCGTAGAGGGATCGTCCTTTCTGACGCGTTTTGGGTTAGCTGCATATTTGCTGTTGGTGCGTGTCATTGATGGTTGAGGGATTAGCGTACCGTGTGGACGTTGAAACGGGACTTTGAAGGGGGGAGGGGCAGGGGAGGTGTTGGATGTCGAACAAAGAGCCATAGTAGGGAGTGAAATCCACTCTAATTTCCGCCGGCAGGTATATGGAGTTGTCGTTGTGAGTCTCTAGTGGACAGATGTTCATAAAGTGGCGGGCGGGTGGCAAGGACCAGCTGCAGCCGCCGAACGGCACCCGGCGGGCGGTTGCAAATAAAGCTTTCTGTCCGCAGGTTGCCAAATCGCGAATTAGGCGTCCCTGATCTGTGTATAAAAAGTAAATAAAAAGGTACAAAAAGGCGGGCGCCATAAATATGCATCCGGCTGAGCAGACCAGCGGTGGGCAGGCGAACTTCATATCTCGGCGTCGACGGGCATGTGGGCGCGGCGGCGGCGGCCACTGCTGAGCAACAGGAATTATGACATGGTTATATAATCGCATCACCATCATGCATTGATGGCGCGCGCCGTCGATGAAAGCAAAGCAATTTGGGGATCAGTACGATGCAACACAAGCTCGCTGCCAAGTCTAGAGCAGAAGTACGTGAATGTGCCTGGCGCGAAGGCTTGAACGGGATGCCGTACGCCCGACATAGCCATAAGTTGCGTGTCATAGATACTGATACACACAGGTACGTGCGCATTAAGATTGTCGTCATGCCGAGTCGTCAGTAACATTGGCTTCGTGTATTGGTCTTGTCGATGCCGTGTGTTGTCGGGCAGGCTGAATGACGTGACACGACGTTATCCATCCACGGAGGAAAGATGTCCGGCAACATTGACACCAGTGAAGATGGAAAGCGACTCTTGGGAGTTTGAGGAACAAATTACAAGCTTGTGCGGTGAATCATTAGAGACTTGTCATTTAAGATGTCAAATGCCAGCCAACGTTGAAGACGGAGACACTCGGAAGTACGGTGTCTCCGTACGGAGAAGTTGAACGGCGAATATGAACGGCGAGAACATACAGTGAGTGGCGGACATGAGGAAGCCAAGAAAGAAAGCATGCTTCACAACACGAATCCTTGGATCATCCAGGGGCGAGGGCAGTGACAAAGCCAGATGGCAGGACGAGTAGAGTTGAAGTA
The DNA here is from genome assembly GCA_036937195.1 of Nidularia pulvinata. Classification (NCBI taxonomy): domain Eukaryota; kingdom Fungi; phylum Basidiomycota; class Agaricomycetes; order Agaricales; family Nidulariaceae; genus Nidularia; species Nidularia pulvinata. Next base: position 16,378 of record JASFDH010000236.1, on the reverse strand, counting down.
GTCCAGTACGTATTTTTTGAAAGACGAGAAAGGGCTGTGCGCACGAAGTAAGTGTTCTGCTCGGCAACCGAATAATTAGAGGGCAAAGACTATGAGACAGCTCCAGCAAGGCGAGAGCAGGTCCTTGCATTTCCTGCGTACGTTTGAGAGCTCGAAAGAGAACAAAGACGCCGGTGTAGCGGACGGTAGTCGAAGCTTGACGTTCTGCAGGGCGTTTTGAGTGCCGTCGACTCATGGCCAGCACGAGGAGATATTCCAAGATGCCGAGAGCAGACTCCAGCATGCCTGCCGGCGATGCGCAGGTTCACGAAATTGAAAGAAGAACCAAGACGTCGCCAGTGAACGAGACAGGATTGCTCGGCGTGGGGCTTTTCACTTAAAGTCTAGGCTCCGTCGATGCGATGCTAAGGGAGAGCGGCACTTTCAGCACACACACCCAGGCGATGCGTATGTTCATGAACTTGAAAAAGAACAAAGACATTGCGGGCACAGGACAACCATGCATGAATGGGCATGGATGATCCGTCGTCCAGGTATGTGCGTAGATTAAGTGACAGGCAAAGATGAACGCGGGATCATGCATGGCGGGCGCGCGACAGGTGAACGGAACTAGAAGGAGAGGAGAGTTTGAAGGGTGAAGGATGTAAGAAGCGATATTCCGGGCGAGGATGTTGTCCACGTCAACTTGGTGGGTAGGTGTACGAGGGTGGATAATTTACTATATCCTCAAGCATATATACATGTATGATGATGCACCTAAACAACAAGAACGAAAATATGCACACCGAAAATCAACTGGGAGAACTTCTCAAAATGACGGACAGGCGTCTCTGAATCCTGATGCAAGATGCGGCCGTAAAACTGACATGATATTCTGCGTCGATTTGGACGGCACTCAGAGCCCAGGCGCGTCGAAGTGAGGTGACGAACGGGGGCGTGGAGGAAGACCTTGTATTTCGAGAATCGAGGATCAGGCTGAGTTGCTCGAGAATCAATGCATTGTGCGAATCAGGAAACGGCGGGGGCACGGAGACGATCGACGGGGCGGTGGGGAACAAAAACAAATAGTTGGTCGAGGAGAGAACAAGGCAGGACAGTGATGGTCATTGATCGGGCTCTGGTGGGATGGGCTGGACTTGGCGGGATGAGCACTGGCACTGGCTGGCCGCTGGACCATGGTGGGGTGGATGAACGAGGAGTAGCAAGACGACGATACGTTTGCACTCCGGCCCCCCTAACCCGTTCCGTCCTCGAAACACACTAAATTCAAGGACATGGACAGATGATGGACACCGGGCAGGACAGCGCTTATCTAACGCCTCCCTCCGTAAAAGGACAAAGGCAAGTGCTACGCATGGCTGAGTCAGCATGCGACGGCGTGGGGGATCGGGCGGTGCGAATCTGGCGTTGACAGGCGCACCCTCGCTTGGAAGCTGGCTCAAGGCAGAAGGGGAAAGCCAAAGGGGCGAAGTGAATCAATCTCCCACCCACACCCAGCCATCTACATACCACCCAACACTGCTTACTCCCCTCCTCCTCCGCACTCCCCTCTTCCCGCCGCCACGATACACTCCTCCCCTCCCGCACCCTGTTGTGCGAAGTACCACTGTGATATCGACGATATAGACACCCTACGCATTCCACCTTCCCCACACTGAGACCGGCACCATGGGTGGCTGCATGTCGACGGCAGATCGCGCGGGCAAGGCGCGCTCCGACGCTATCGACCGACAAATCGAGGAGGACCATAAGAAGTTTAAGAGGGAGTGCAAGATATTGCTGTTGGGTGAGTGCCTTTCTCGTGCGGGGTGATTAAAGGGTCCCTTGTAAGGCTCGACAAGGGACTTGGGGCTTTGGGTTGGAAGCTCTTTGCTCGGTAGTGTGACGAGCTTCAAGAGTACACTAGTGGTTGAAGTGCCAGCGACGACGACGAGGCATTTCTTTGAAGCAGGTCGGCAACGGCAGGCATGTGGCGCACGCCGGCATGCCCGTCGTCCCCACAATGACAGCGGCTCATCCAACCTGTTGTCCCTGTCCCCTACCACCCGGCCTCCGCTTATCCCTCACTCCTTATTCAACGCTCCTAACCCCCCTCCCAGGCTCCGGCGAATCAGGCAAAAGTACGATCGTGAAGCAGATGAAGATCATCCATCTCGCCGGCTTCCCCGACGAGGAGAAGGATCGCTTCCGTCCTATCGTGTACAAGAACGTGCTCGACTCGGCGCAAGCCGTCATTGTGTATATGCGAAAACTGGGGTTAGAGTGCGAGAATAGGGAGAATCGGGTGAGTGTCTTGGTGGGCTCGCTTTTGGTGCCGGTTTCGCCTTTGTGTTCTACTCTATTGGAACCTTCCCTGCTCCACTCTCCCTCTTTCTTACCCCCTTCACCTCCTCTTCTACCCCATCCCTTCCTTCTCTCCTTCACCCGTAACTAACCCCCTCCCCATAGGAACTATGCGACAAAATTACCGACTTCTCACTGGAGGAGCGGCGCGGCCAGGCGCCGGGCACCTCGCAGACATTCAACGGCGAGATCGCGGAGGCCATCCACCAGGTGTGGAAGGACCCCGTCATCCCGAAGGTCATGGACGAGCACTCGAGCGACTTTTATTTGATGGATTCGGCGGGGTAGTGAGTGATGTTTCTTTGCGTTTATGTTTAGGATGAAGGGGGGATGCACGTGTGCGGTTTCAGTGGGGGGCGTGGGGTTGCGGGTGAGGGTGAGGGTGCGCGATGGAGGCTGGGGTGCTTGGCTAGGCTGGATTCATACCGGCGGGGACGCCGGACTCTTGCCGGCGGGGACGCCGGACTCTTGCCGGCGGGCAGGCTTTGCATTCCCATCCCCACGGGGGACGTGCGCCTTGGCTTGGCCATCGTTCGTTCGTGTCCTACATATCTACTTGCACCATTCGCACTGGTCGTCTCCAGCCTTGTTCCTCCCTTCTCCTCCTGTTCACCTCTGTTCTTCCTTTCTCCTCGTCTTTCTCTTTCGACACCGTACTAACTTATACTCTTCCCAGCTTCTTCGGCGAAGTCCTCCGCATCGGCGCCCAGGGATACATACCGAACGAGACTGACATTCTCCGCGCGCGACAGAAGACGTATGGGATTTCTGAGACGAGGTTTACAATGGGGCAGCTTTCGTGAGTCGTCTTTTCTATTGTCTTATTCTTTCTGTTTGCTGTCGGGGCTGCGTACGCACGCAATGCCGGTGGTGTTCGACACCGATACCGACTTGGGTATTTCCATTCGCGGTCCTTGCCCTATGTGGACATTGTAAGGCCTATCCACAAAAGTCGGGCGTAGAGCTGCCAGCCGGGGCTCTTCTAGCTCACCGGCCCTGACGCGTGCACGGCTCTCGGAAGCATCGCACCAGCTATTGTGCCGGAGCCCCTGTCTTATCTTTGGCTCGTGGCGTTGGGTGTGGGTGTCGCTGGATGACAACCAGGGTAGCATCTGTCCAGACTCATGAGGCTCCTCTTAACGGCCCTCACGGCCTCCTCTGGTGGTCGTTTGAGTAGAACGACTGCAGTGCGACTCGACCCATCCCTCTCACTTATCATATTTCCTTTTTGAGAATAAGTTGGCCCTTTTTTGGGCTTTTTTTTTTTTTTGCTTCCGTCGGTATGATCGACGCCAGCGCTCTGGCTTTGTACCCGCAGTGGCGATCGATGGACGGAGGTTTATTTCCTTTCGTGATTTGTGTGGCCGGTGGTGATGGTGCCGCCTCCTTTTGAACATGTTCGTTGACCATCCACCTCTCGCTCAGAATACACATGTTCGACGTCGGCGGGCAGCGCTCGGAGCGCAAGAAGTGGATCCATTGTTTTGAATCGGTGACAAGTATCATCTTCTGCACGGCGCTTAGCGAGTACGATCAGGTTTTACTGGAGGAGAAGTCGCAGGTACGTTTTTGTTTCCTTTTTCTCCTGTTTTGGGGGGTCGGGGGCGTCGCCACCGCTGGTGTTAATCTTGAATTCATCCCTACAGAATCGAATGCAAGAATCACTCGTGCTGTTCGAGAGCGTGATCAACTCGCGGTGGTTCCTCCGCACATCAATCATCCTCTTCCTCAACAAGATAGACGTTTTCAAGAACAAGCTGCCGAAGGTGCATTGCTCCTTGTGTTCATTATACTGCTTTCGTCGTGCTTACAAGTCCGCCCTTACAACTTACAGGTAGCACTTGAGCGATATTTCCCGGAATACACGGGCGGCACGGATATCAACAAGGCGGCGAAATTCATTCTCTGGAAGTTCATGCAGACGAATCGGGCACGGCTTAGCGTGTACCCACAGTAAATTCCTTCACGCCTTCGTCGTGTTCTTCCTCCCGCTGACCAGTATATCTCCAGTCTAACGCAAGCCACTGATACATCAAATATAAAACTCGTCTTCGCTGCAGTGAAGGAGACCATCCTTCAGAACGCATTGAAGGACTCTGGGATTCTATAACCCCGACGGCGATCTCGTCTGCTTCTTTCTCTCCTCCGTCCTCGTTGTTGTATTTACCACCCTCATCGGCTGCACCTCGTGAGTGTTTGTCTACTTGTCTTAACACCCATTTTTCGTCTCTCTTTTCACCACCTTCCCTATCTCTCCGTGATTTCCGGGACTGGTCTACGATACCCTGTGCCCTCACGACATTTCTGTGATATGTTATCTTTTTTTTTCTCGTTTCGAGTCTGCGTTTCGGCCTTCCTTTCCTTTCAGTTCATATTCCGTCTGTCCACGTTGTGTCCTGCCACGCGTCGCCAGAGCGATGTTTTTATTTCCCCCTTCTGTTACTGCTACTGCTTCTGTTGCAGCTTCATCTGCACGACCGACGTCGGCAACGCGGGCTGCTGCTGCGATCACATCATAGCTGTCAGCACCGTGAGCGGGCGGGCTTCTCACATACCCGTCGCCGTACTCATTATTCTAAGCGCGGAAGCGGAATCCTTCCATCTATCGTTACAAGTTGATCTGTCCATCGCGTTTCTTTTCCCCGCATTTGATGAATCATATTGCTGACGTACTTTCCCCTTTTGGTTTCTTAGACCACCTCTCCCTCATCCCCCGCCAGCTCCGCCCCATCATTCTTTTGCTCATCTCCATCGTCGCTGCTCTCGCTCCATCATCCTTTACTCTCTGCATCCATCATTCACCAACTTTCTGTTGACTCTTGCATCCGACTCGCACCGCCTCTCACGAAATTTACAATCATTATAGTCACGACGTCCATGCGCCCGGCTCCCCTCGTCTATCCTACGCTATCATCCCTACTTATCCCCCCGACTTGCTATGACACACCCCCCTCTTTGGATGTTGACGGTAGATTCCACGCCTTCCTTGTTCACGTTGCTTGCAGCTCTGCGTTGGGAACTGGTATCGCGGAACTGAGCGATGCACAGCGCCATCTTTCCGTCTCCCAGTCCGTGGGTGCCTGTGGCACTGTCTAACCAGGTCATGGGCAGTGCCCGCGTTGCGTCCCTCCCTTGTTCTGCCCCGCCTAAGGAACTCTCCCAGTCGATTATGGGAGGCGCGCTCGACTTTAACCACGTGTCCTACACTAGCGCCGCGATCCAGGCAGCACTTCGGCAGTACGACGCGCAGGGTATCCTGTAACGAACGTTTTATAAATATAAAGTATATTCTTTTTTGCTTTCTTCTGTGGCATATTGAAGTCGGATCCCAGTTCCGTTTATACACATTTACTTGATACGCAGGCGCTCGATGTCCTCTTTTTTTTGTAACTTGTTCTGCTTTTTTTTGTGTTCGTTTGCAACTTGCTCGTCGGTCTTTGGTACCGTTGGCCTCTCCATGCATGCTTCCCGTACATATATTTACAAGTCTGGGTGTTTCATTCTCTTACACTGCTGTGTCTCTTTCCATTAATCTCTTCATCTCTCGGACGTACCATATTGGAACCCACCCATGTAAAATAGTTGTTTTATTGAAAGATTGGAAACGCCCCTTCGTGTGATCTTGAGATGAATGGCCTACCGTAGAGCTATCTTTGGCTATGGCCCATGGGTTGTGCTATCTATGCAGTGAAGCAAAGAAGCTATCACACGAGAACACCATTGATGCCCTGTAAGAACGGGATATCATTCCTATGAATTCTCCATGAGTCGGTATATCATGGGGCAGTAAATAGATGAGATGAACAGCGGGGGATCAAAAGTGGTCTAAAGTGCGTTCTACAATATACATCTATGTTGTCATCGAGCCACATATACTAGGATATGCATCTGAACCTATCTAGGAACTGCCTGCGTAAAATCTGATTGACGAACTTGAACCGCACGGTGTGATTTTTATGTCGGAGGCTCCGGTAGCTTCTGCCGTATCGCTCGGACGTTGCGGCGATGAAGATCACCCTGTGAGCGAAGGCTGACATGACGCTGTCTTGGAAACAAACCAAATCTCTGTGTCGATATTAAAGTCAGTGGGAAATTTGCAAGGAATGTGTTACGGTGCTTCTCGTTATTTAAAGAGGGTGTCATATGCATCGATTTTATAACAAGGTCGCCGAGAGGAAGTTGCCAATGGAATGCCATCTCTTACATAAGCATATGGTCAATTTTCCACCCAACAGGTGAAAATAGGTCATTTACTATTGTGGTCATAGGCTTGATATTCACTCTTCCCACTAGTCAACCACTGGTAAGAGCGGCTTGCACATTGTGCAAAGAAAAAACAGTGACTATATAGTACAGCTAACACAACAGCGATGGAATGAGTTTGTGCTCGCTACTTGTCAGCGCTTTTGTTTGCTCTTGTCAATGAATACAAATGGTCCCCATTTGGATTGCCCTTGGAGTGGGGGAGTCTTAAGGCTTCGCTGCCTTTGACTCCCAGGATAAACAAGATACTGATGAGCAACGAAAATGAGGAAGTTCTATATATCGTTCTTATTTTAGCTGTATATCTTTATCACGGTTAGCTGATTAGAATGAACACGGTCGCCAACCACAAAATTCTATAAAAGCTGTCCTATTTCTGAATCCCCAAAATCAAAATCATATTGTCACCCTCACAATTACCACAAGTATCATCACAATGCGTTTCGCTTCCCTCTTCCTCGCCCTCCTAGTCGGTGTCGTCGCCGTCGCCGCCAACCCTGCCCCAGGGTACGGCTCGGACTCTGCCCTTAAGAATCGCTGCTACCCTGATTACTGTGTGAGTACTAAACTATCGCTCATGTGTGTAGAATGGATACTGAATTTTTTCGTAGGTATGTAACGAGGACGGCTGCTCTGGAGGCCCTCCCTGCTGTGCTGTAAGCGATTCAAAACATGGATCAGTCTAAGATGAGGAGGAAATTGATTTTTTTTTACAGAACGGAAGCTGCCCTTGCTAAATAGTTGGATGGTGTATCTGGATGAGTGGGGGTGTTGGACGGATAGCAAAGGTCCTGGGTGGACGGGGCAGTCTATTTTTCTCATTTACTAAGTACCTCCAATATGCCCATTTGTTGAGTGAGAAAGAATATTTGTTTCGATGGAGTACCAGATGTTGGCACTTAACTCTACGCTATCATCCAGCTATCATCCCCGGATGAAGATTATTACCCGATTTTTACTAAATTCATAGCATCTACGTTACAAACTGCGCTGCGCGTCCTCGATTTATGTCATAACGCCTCTGCACATTTCTAGTGAACCTCGGTGCCACATGCTACAATTTCCAAGCGGGATAGTTACCGCCCGATGTGAGAAATTTGCGCATCGTAACGGAGCCCGACCATTTCTGCCACCAATTATTGGAGATTCAGAAATGACATTTATCTCGAGGAAGGAATACAAATTTCATACGGCGCTTGTAAGGCTCAGGAGGTCAGAATATAGCTTATGTAGCGAGAGAACAAAAAACAATGTTGGTAGTGTTGGCGAAGTTCGGTCCTGAACTACGGTTCGAACCTAAACCACCCTGAACTGAACCGAAAGTCTAGTTCAAGATTCGGGAATTAGGCCAGAACCGAACCGAAAGTCCAGCTCAGGGATCGGAGAAAATTATAGGGTTCGAACTCGGTTCGAACCTCAACTGTTCATGAAGGGAAAAAAGACCAGAAACACTCTGTTTTAATGGTCTTGAGATGATAGAAACTACATATTTATAGCTCCATTACTTCCGAACCTTATCTAGTGGACATTTGGCATAAGATAATGACACCATATCAATGCTTTGTCAGCACACAACAGTCTGAACCTACCATCGAAAATGAATGAAAATCCAACTCAAATGCACAAAATTTTTGATATATAATATTCTATAGTCTCAGGATCCTATTCTTACAATTATATGACCCTTTGCAAACTCAAAAGTCTGGGATAGAAAAAAATTATGGTCCGAGCAACACTAACGAGAAATAATATAGTTACGGCTGCATCGATGTCAAAATTTTGCATTTACCATACTACCTTCCACAGGAATATAACCAACACCCATAAAATCCACGATGACTCTTAGCTTCACCTTCGCGTTCCGGAGTTATCGATTACAATCCAAACACTTGTGGCGTTACCTTTCCTTAGAAGAAGTCGAGTACGAGTAATTAATCAGGAAGAGCCATGTGCTGCGTATCTATATGAGAATCATTCCGGGGTGAAAAGTGCGTAAAATCTATCGCTGAGAGGATAATGTTCGTACGTAGAGAAAGAACGCCAGCGTAAATTTATTTCAGTGTTCATTCTCCCATGGTGTCGAAGGTGGAGTGATCGGCGCCCGATGGTAGAAAAAGGGGTAGATTGTTCAAGATAAAGTTGCTAACGAAAGCGACGTATCAGAAAGAATCGCATGGTGCCACTAACCAATCTTCAAGGCCGCTCAAAGCATTTCGGAAGAAGCTAGAAGACCGTATATACTGCACGCCGAGATACCCAACTAATATCAGAACTTGGTTGGAGGGAGAGGCCCTTCATATCAATGCCGTAATAGCGATTCAAAAATAAGATTCACTGGGTGGAATAAATATTATTCCGTAGTGCCGAAATCAACAAAGAAAGATGTAAACAGATGCTGGTTCCTGATGTCGCCTACCTTAGGTGAAAATTTAACGGCTGCAATGCATTTCGTACGCACAGTCACAAAGTTTAGCTCAGTTATAACACCCGCCAGAAATCTGCTGCTTGCTAGATTTAATCAACGATGCCTTGCTTGCGGCTGATGACAACAGCAAAAATTGCTGTATATTGTTCACGCACTCTTTGTATTTCTGGTGCTTGAAATGATCCTTATATTTCTCGCAATTTTCTAGGAGATAGAGCACAAATTTCCAAGTGAAAGTAAGCTTTTCTTCAGTGGAAGCGGCGAGAGGTAAGAGGCAAATGAGTTGGAGAACTCGGCCAGGGAAGATGAATCCGGTGGTCGCAGTGAGTGCTTAGGGTGGAGTGAATTGCTTAAAGTCCGAAGAGTCCTCGGAGAGCCTGGTACTTGAAATGAGATCATAAAAGGGCTTGTGGCTGAGGGAACCCCAGCTTTTGCATCACTCAACTATGTATGAGGCTGCGGGGACATTTACATCCGAGTCAGTAAAGAAATGCCCGGGTCATGCCGATATATCTTCAATAAGTAAAATTATTGAGCAATGCCTCGGATTCGGTGAGCAAGTCGGTACATCATAGGGCAAAATATAATTGATCTACGCACCTAGTGTTCAAGGACCTTTCCTCCTGGATTTCCGCGTCCGCAAAATTTAAATTAACTCTGGGCTAAAGTCATCGAACTCAGATGATAAGGAGAGGGAGGTCCCACCCACTTGTTCTCCGACTATGATGCTGGAAGATGGATCTTTGCTCTAGGCTGTGCTATCCATGGTCTTCCACGGACGCCGCGTACGTCGATTGACGCAAGACTGAGCGCACAATGTTGAATAAAATCAAAGATGACGGGGGATTAGTAAGGACGGCCCCACCTCTCCGTGTACTTCGGCGCCATAGCTCGAAGAATGAATCCAGACGCTACCTGCGAGCGTCAAACAGCGTCTGCATCATGGCGAAATCGGGATGGGGCAACGAGCAGGCGCGGGTGCTATCTCTGTACAGTACCCTATGTTTAGTCTGTGGATCTGTTTTGAGATGTTCAGTATACGGAAGCTTTAATTACGGATAGTTGCCTATGCAGTGGTTCGTCTGGACTAACTGAATGATTGTCTTAGCTTTCTAATTGCAGTAGGGGCGCATTATTACTTTACTCATGAGTTGTTCCGTCAGAGAGGTCTGCCATGGATCGATGGGATGAAGCAGTTGACGAGGCACATCTCCAGACTCGGACTCTGAGTCCGAGATCAGCGCGAGCGCAGAGAGGGGACGAGATCTCGATCAGATGTGGGCATCAAATTGGGTAATTACAGCGTACTTGTGTGCACATCTACCAGAGCAAATGTTGGCGGTGCATTCGAAGGAGATAACGGCGCCCCGGATCAAGGATGGTGCCTTGCCATCCATGGTATCCTATCTTCACTAACGGGTTCTGAGCTCCAAATCTCAGTAAAACTTGATGGTGCGAGAAAACTGGATACTCACCTGAACGGAAACACTCCGACAGCGGGTTATCAGGAAAGGGTGGTAAGGTGCAGGATAAATCTGGAGATCTAAGCGAGTAAGGTATTAGGCTCGGGTATTTTTATCGAACAGTGAGAGGATATTGGTTTACGGCATAATTGCTTGTTTTTCAGAACGTCTGTCAGGTTTAGTCTGTCAGCGGTGCCTAGGCAGCTATTAGTGATCCGTTATTACTTTGCGCGTTTCATGGCGCCATCATTACATTGGCAGCATTGCGATTAGATCCCAGACGCAAAATGGGAGACTTGGCTGGATCGTAGCCGCCGGTTTTGTACTTGAATTTACAGTGAAGACTACGACCTGCATAGGAGCGGCAGAATTTTGTTTACTTGTGAAATTAGGGTATGGCGGTCGCGTATTTCTTTTAACCTGTACGATGAAATTAATAGAAGCAACATTTCATAGATACAAATTCGGTGCACTTAAACATATATAGACCACCATCTTTTCTACAGGGAAAGCGGCATTGTCGGACGGGCCTGTGGGGTCATTCATGGAGCTTGAAGGATTCCAAAATCTAGACCCGGAAAGAACTGAAACCGGAGAAAGACTCAAGTTAGGCCAGTAGCCTACGTGAATTTTGTTAATTAGTATGACGATGATTGTGTTTGAGTACTTATTTACCGGCTCCCTGTGTTGCATTTTTGTTTTGTGTAAGCCCCAGAAAAAATTTGAGAGAGCTACATGTATTAAATTTTTTCATTTGTTCAGCTGTCGGACTAGGATCTACCATAATAAACGGTTGATCTCGGGGAACCAGGGTCTCAACGACGTGTATTTATTCGAGTAGCTACTAGGTAATTCTTTGCGTTAAGTTGGAGTTTATGCGGGAGGTACTCTCCACAAAAAAAAAAAAATGCAGTTAATGCTTCGAGACTGAATTCAATGGACTTACAGTACGTCATCAATAAAGACCAGAAATCATCCGAGTCGGTACTCGGATGGTAGTAGCGAATCGTTCCCTGGCGAAATAGGCTAGAACTTGGGAGTTTGAATTAATCTGAAGATGTGGGTGTTCGTTGACAGGAGCGATGAATTAACCTGGCTGCGACGGCTAGGAGCGGGGTGTCTGACATTACCTAGGACTCGAGTTTCGAGGAACTTGGGATGGAAGACAGGATGGATGAACAAATTCATTTCGCAGAATGGGATGAAAATATGTTACATTGAAAGAGGATTGAAGCGGCGGATACGCAGGCCAAGACCCGCTAGTGCTTCTAACTGACAACACGTCAGCCTAATTATACTTCTTGCGAACGTACAGTTGTGATCGAGATTACTCAAATGTGACATTTGCACCCTATGTATACGACCGAATGGGAGAATCCTGATCAAGCGTGGAGGCAAAAGTGACATTAGTATGAAGAAAAGAGGGCGATATATCCACCAGTATGATAATGCCCACACCTCAAGGATCTGGTTGGTAGCCACCGAGCGCATTACTCTGGAAGCTTGGCCTACGTAGGGGAGGAAAGATCGAGGACTCTCAGTGTTCCGCCGGCTAGATCTAGATGACTCATCCACAAATACCTCCGCACTTCGCGCTTTAGATCGACATCCACCGGTGTATTAAGCAAAGTCAATAAGGTAAGTACGTAGGCAGGGTAGGCTGGCGCCTAGATATCCGAGTCGGTGGTGCGATATGAGCGTGTGTGGCATCCGTATATATTCGAAGACACTCAGACTTCAAAGAGGCCAAAAGTCTAGAACACACTATCGAGTGTCGAGGGGGAAAGAAGTGAATGGGAGACTGTTAGACTCGTCCAGGCTCGCGACGGAGCAGCCAGGCGGGTGTCCGATCGTGCCCAAGGTGGTGATGATCGTCGGTGTACTGGCAGCGGATGCTTTGCATTTGTAAGAGGCCTCGGACATCGGACGCGTCTGCGTTTGTATGTAAATGAGTAGTTGGGAGGACGACGGGAAGCATTGAAGCATTAGAAAGTTTGAGGTCAGGTGGGTGAGGATTGGTGTTATAAGGGGATAATAAGCAGAAGAAGCAGAAGCACGCCTGTCTACTTGCCCGCCGTTCCATGTACGTCGAGTTCACGACAGGGCGCACATGGAATCGGGACCGATGAGAGGCGAAGCGTGGGGTGTGAGGTGATAGTCGCCGGTCTACATGTCGGGACCGCGGACGTCAGTGGGGTGTGTAATCGATGGCTGAAGCATTCGTGGAATGTAAGCACGAAGAAATCCAGAGGGTGGACGGGAGCTAAGAACTTGTTCGCTGGGTTGCTCGGCTGAGATGAGAGTGGGATGGTCGGGGATAGCCGATGGTGATAAGGCCGCCCCACGTGGGTAGGTTACTCCCTCGCGCCGATCATCATTTGACCTTCCCCCAATCCGTGCGGGCCTCATTTCCCCCAGCGCCCAACTTCGCTGCACTTTTTTTTTTTTGTCGGTGGCTACTTCTCTGCTTGTCCTTGGTGTCGATATTTTTTCATTGCTTTTGTGCTTGGCTACTTATAGACGTCGACGCTAACGACACAACTTACCGACCGACTAACTATGGAGGCGGTCGTACCCGCAGAAATCACCGCAGAGCTGACACAGATCCTGTCGAACCTCGTCCTGGGGGACAACGAGATTCGTGCAAAGTGAGTCAGCGTCGTGCATTGGTAGTTGGACGTGGCTGATCGATGATGGTAGTGCTGAGAAGGCAGTCAACGAGCGCCTCGCACACACTCCGGAGCTATACTTGCTTGCCTTGGCACAGTTTGCCATTGCAGCGGATACAGAGGTGGTGAGTGATTTGCCTTCTCTTTCCATCCGCCTGTCAGTGGCGATGTCGCTGTCTGTCGATGTCGTGGTGCCCCTGTCTCCCCAGTTACCCGCGCATCTGCACATCCTGCCATCGCCTCCTCCTCTCCCCACCTCCTGCGCGCCTTGCTCCTTCCTCTCCTCCTCGCACCATGCTCACTCCACCCACAGATGCGCTCCTTCTCTCTCGTCCTCCTTCGCCGGCTTCTCTTCCGCCCCTCCCCCTCCGCACAGCCCGCCCAGCCGAACGCGCCCCGCCTCACACTCTACGACCACCTATCCTCCCAGACGCTCACGACCCTCGAGCGCCTCCTCCTCCACTCGCTCTCCCACGAACCCTCCGCGCTCGTCCGCCGCAAGAGCGTCGACACCGTCTGCGACCTCGCAAACCAGGGCATGATGCGCGGCCGCCCATGGCACGCGCTGCAGGCGCAAGCGTTTAGCATGGCGCAGGCCCAAGATGGAAATGCGGGGATGGGAGGTGGGGCGGGGACGGGTGTACTCCCGCAGGGGTTGAGGGAGAGTGCGTATAGAGTGTTCGCGGGATGTCCGAATTTGGTGATGGACCTGCAGACGGATGCGGTGTTGACCGTGTTCCAGCAGGGGCTCCAGGATCCTGTCAGCATCGATGTAAGCTCGTCCCTCATTCCACTCTGTGCTGCTTATGGCCTTCCCGCTTCCAGGTCCGACACGCTGCCCTCCTCGCGTCCGTCGCGTATCTCACTTCCGCCGACGCCCAGCAGCTCTCCCAATCCCTCTCCCTCATGTACCCCATGCTCGAGACCCTCCCCGCGCTCGCCGTGCGCCTCCCTTCCGCTGCCCCCGCCCCACACATCACCCCCGCCCCCACGCCTACCTCCGCCACCTCCTCCTCGACGTACCACCACCTCTCCACCTTCCTCTCCACCCTCACCCCGCTGTGCTCTTCCCACCCCGCCTTGTTCCAGCCCCATCTTCAAGGGCTGCTGAGCTTTATGCCTGGGCTGATGCTCCCGGTGGTGGATTGCGGCCCCACGCCGACTGTGGGGAGGCCGTATCCGATTGGGGGCGGGGGGAGGGGGGGTGCATTCGTGTTCCCCCCGCCGGGGGGATCATCTTCGGCTGGGATGTCGTCGAGTGCGGGGGACGAGGATGAGGATGATGATACCCGGGATTCGGATGCAGATGAGAGGTCGACGCTGCGTTTGGCGGCGCTGGAGTTTATGATCTCACTGTCGGAGGCGAGGCCTGGGATGGTGAAGAAGGTCGCTGGGTGGGTGGACGTCGTGGTGCGCTCGTGTCTTGAAGGGATGGGAGAGTTTGATGAAGACGATGTTGGGGGTTTGGACGGGTGGTTGGCGGAGGATGTGAGTGTTGTTTTAGTGCGAGTTTTTGGCCTGTAGGTGCTAATGGATCGACGCGTTTAGCCTTCGAGCTCTTCGAGCGCAGCAGAGACAGATGCTCCCCCGGCGCTGTATGAACAGAGTTTAGATCGGCTCGCGTGTGCGTTGGGAGGTCGGGCTGTGTTACCTCCGGCTTTCCAGGTGCGTCTCTCTCCCTTCTTTCATGTCTCCCCCTCCTGATTTCGTACTTTACTAGCATATCCCCGCCATGCTCAAAAGCTACAATTGGCGCGTGCGGCACGCGGGCCTCATGGCTATCGCCGCGATTGGCGAGGGCACCGGCAAGGTCATGCAAAATGAGCTCGGGAAGATCGTCGAGTACGTTCTGTTTCTCCTCCTCCTCCTTGCTCTCTAATCTTTTGCATTCCTGGCGTGCCTTTCCTGCAGTATCGTCACCCCCATGTTCCAAGACTCGTACCCGCGAGTGCGATACGCGGCGTGCCAATGCGTGTATGTGTTTTTGTGTCTCTGGCCGTTTCGACTGATGCTGAGTAGAAGTAAAGCGGACAGCTCTGTACGGATCTCGAGGTGCTTGCTTTTCCATCGGTTTCGTGGGCGGGCGTGGGCTGATGAGGATGTTTGTAGGAGATTATACAGGCACAGTACCACCAGCAACTGTTCGCGGTGCTGATTCCTACGCTCGAGGATCCTGAGCCTCGGTGCGTTCTTTTCCTCCCCCTCCGGATGGTAACTGATTCCCAGTTATAGAGTACACGCTCACGCCGCCGCGGCGCTGATCAACTTCTGTGAGGGTGTCGAGCGCGACACGCTGCTCCCGTACCTCGATCCCATCGTCGAACGACTCCTCAAGCTGCTCAACCCTGCCGGCGACCAGGCGCAGATACGCAGATACGTCCAGGAGCAGGCGATTACCACCCTCGCGATGGTGGCGGATGCGAGTGAAGCGACGTTCGCCAAGGTATGTTGTTATAGTAGAATGGTCTTTTTATTAGGGCTCATAGTGGGTAGCATTACCCGACGATCATGCCGCTTTTATTGAATGTTCTGCGGAATGCGGAGGGCCCGGATTATAGAAAGCTGCGCGTGAAAGCGATGGAATGTGCGGGGCTTATTGGTTAGTCCCACCTAGGTTCGCTGCGGTGCTCTTACTGATGCTTTCGATAGCCATCGCTGTAGGACGAGACATCTTTAGACCCGACTCGGGCACCCTCGTCGAACTACTTATGCGGATACAGAGTGAGCTTCTACTGTCATCTGTCGGGGGAGAGGCACGTGGCTAATGTTTCTCACAGAAAGCCCCATCGACCCCGGGGATACGCAGCTGGGGCATTACCTCATCTCGACATGGGCTAAAGTATGCCAGGCTATGGGACCCGAGTTTGAGCCATATCTTCCCGTCGTCATGCCTGTTCTTCTCGCTACCGCTAGCGCGAAGCCGGAGTTGTCGGTGTACGGTACGTCTGCCCCGCTCATTTTCTGCTTTTCGCGACTAATGAAAGGTGTTCAGACGAAGATGAGGACGCTAATGTAGAAGAGCGGGACGGGTGGGAGACGATCTCCATGGATGGCCAGACACTGGGCATCCGTACGTCAGCGATCGAGGAGAAGTGCCAGGCGTTCGAGACGCTGGTTATCTACTGCTCGACGCTCGGGGCACGGTTCGCCCCGTATCTCGCACAGAGCTTGGAGGTGACGCTGCCGTCACTGCGTTTTTACTTCCACGATGGAGT
>JASFDH010000235.1:0-29817 GCA_036937195.1 Nidularia pulvinata | reverse complement strand
TTTCTTTACTCTTTCAATCTGAAGTCTATTCAGACTTGCCCCCACAAACTTGCAAAGTTGAGAGAGTGTTTTGAGACGAACTCAGAAGGTATATTCTAAGTTCTAAACTAACTGCACTCAATCTCCTCTTCACATGCATGAAACACATATAGTGCAGCACATTACTTACATGCACAAACTGCCACAAATTTTTTTCTGGGATATAACCTAGAGATTCTGGGCAGATAGAGTAGTTGATAGGACCAGGAAGAAATGCCAGAGACTCTGGATATATCTCTAGAAAAAAATTCAAGTGCTATCAAAGATGGAAGGTCAAAATGGACAATGGCTTCAGCTTATGTGCTGCACCTCCTTCATTCCTAATGTCCAATTTACAAGTGACAATGAGTGGTTTGATCCAGGGATGAGAATGATCAATACTCAGCCTCCTGACTGGAGATTTGGTCAGGAGGGATCTCCAGAGACTCAAGATCTTGTTGAGCACAGATTATGACATTGAGAAGGAAATAAGCAAATAGAAATGGTTGAGAATGATCTAGGGTAGCTTATCCACTGAGCTGGAGAGTGGAGAGATATACAATTAACATACTGAAGTAATATTATACATTTGAGGTACTTAAATACTAAAGAACCTAAGTGCCCAGAGTGATTTTGCAGAGAACTTAAATCATACTAGTGAAGTGGAGAACTGAGTGGGTCAAAAGAAAGAGAGCATATGACAAAGACTGAGGATTATGAATTGAATGTTAACACAGAGGAATATACTACAAAGAGGATAGTATATGTGGCTGAAACATAGTAGTGTAAAAATGGAAATAGACTAGAGTAAACCTGAGTAAAACCCAGAGATGAGCAGGGAGTCAGGGAAGAGTTGGGATTGATTGTAAATGATCCAGGATAGGCAAGCACTGTATCATACAGGGATATGACACAAACCATGAGTAGTACATGCTTAGTACATGAGTGTCAGACACACAAACAATACACTCAATAGCACAGTGTTGAGGTCATCTAATCACTCAGGGAGGGGAGAGG
The DNA here is from genome assembly GCA_036937195.1 of Nidularia pulvinata. Lineage (NCBI taxonomy): Eukaryota > Fungi > Basidiomycota > Agaricomycetes > Agaricales > Nidulariaceae > Nidularia > Nidularia pulvinata. The sequence goes on along the minus strand of JASFDH010000235.1, from coordinate 28,782 downwards.
ATAAAGGGATAGAGATGAGCACTGTATTGCTAGTGGAGAAACAACCAGCTCAAGACTGGGGTTCTGAGTACAAACAATGTAACTAAATACTACCTAACTCATGTACTATGCATGTACTACTCATGGCCTGTGCATGTAAGTAATGTGTCATGTGCATGTGTATTGTGCATGTAAGTAACAATCAATCATAAAAGAAGTGAGCCTTGTGTTGATCTCATGGGCACAGTTGCCTCATGGTATCCATGCAGTTGTCCATGTGATATCTCCAAGATTAGATGTCCCTGTGATAAATCCAGAAGATAAGATAATGATAATTGCCAAAAGAAAAGGCAAATTCATGACAATGAGTTAGGTAGTATTTAGGTACATTATTTGTATTCAGAACCCCAGTCTTGAGCTGGTCTTCCCTCTGCTAGCAATAAAGTGCTTAATCCTACCTCTTCTCCCTTTTCCTTCCTGAGTGATTTGACAACCTTGACACTGCACTATTGGAGTGTATTTTTTGTGTGTCTGACAGATTGCCTTGCAATCTAGAGCTCAGCAACACTCTCAGAGCATGCATTCAGTAGCAGCAGGATCACTGACACCCTGTATTGAAATTCTCTGGCTCAGGAAATCTTCCAGGCCCTCAGATACTGAGGAGTGTATATTGGAACAGTCATGTTGCTGCTATCAATCAAGCAGTAGAGCATATTGATGTCTTAATGAGTGGCCTTGACAGACTTTGAGGTACTTTCAGTGGAGAAGATATGCTATAAGATGGTTCTGTGAGATTACTGCACCTCCATTTTTTTTGCTGAATTATTTTTTGTTTTTAGCTATTTATCTCTTCCTCAAAGTTCAGGTCATGGTTCAAGCATCTTCCAAATAGAATTGAACCAGTATGAACCAAGACTAGTTATTCAGCTCAGTTCAGCCATATACCTTGAACTAGTCTGCCATTCAGCAAAAAGTGGTGCTGAACCAGTCTGAATCAAACTTTAGCATTATTAGTTTGGATAATGCATCTCACAGCTGTATCAAGAAGTAAATCTCATGACAAAATACCTCTTTGCAATGCAATAAGAATTCACCACATTGGACACTTCCAAATTTCATGAAAATATATATACATGGTCTAGAGATGATACTTAATACAAATATTTACTTTAAATTGGATTGAAATGACTTATTATTATATAATTTGCAAATTTTAAGCACCTGTGTCAAGGACTACTTGAACACTGTAGCATTGGATGTTTGGAGATTAGCAACTCCTCATGATTTAAGTAATTTGTTTCTAGAATGTGAACAACTCTGCACCAATACCTGTAAATTTGTAGCTAGACATTATGATATCTAGTGGAGATATGTGGGAAATTTCAGAGCACTTGAATGTCATATGCCTGGTATATGAGATGATAGATTCTGTGTCCACACAGAGTGACAGTATTGTTGGATTATGCTAGCAAATACCAGTGTCAAAGTTCTGTGAGCTACTCCCCAGTGTGGAGCTTTCTTTTGACTCCCTCTCTGAGATATTCATAAAATATGCCATGAGACCTCTAAAACCATAAAACAACTACTGTTAGAATAATAAAAATTTATAAATAACAGTCAATTTAAGCTCAAATGACCTGGTTCTGGATCAGATACAGTACTATGTGATGTACAAGGGCTTCCAGAGGGCCAGGAAACAGGGCCCTAGTATAGTGTCTGGAACCAGCTCATTTTCATTTTCAAAACTTCATCCCTCTTCTAGAGGACCTTGTAGGCTACATTTCTATATTACAGTATTGTGTAGTGGTTAGTGTTTGCTTTTTCTAAATATATAAGTCACAAGTTCTCAGGTTCAATTCTTAGCAATGTCAATATACCTTTTGACACTACTATCTGGCATATTATAACATGCTACACATTAAAGATTCTGCAATCTGCAAACACATGCCTGTAATAATGCTGAAGATGTCCATATATATATATGATAAGCATCATGAATTTGCCTTTTCTTTTTGGCAATTATTATTATCTTATCCTTGTATCTTACCACAGGAACATCTAATCTTCAGGATAACACATGGTCACTGCATGGATATTATAGGGTGACTGTGCCCATGAGGACAACACAAGGCTTTCTTCTTTTTATGGTTGATCATTACTTACATGCATAGATCATGAGTAGTACATGCATAGTACATGAGTTAGGTAATACTCATGTACATCATTTGTACTCAGAACCCCAATCTTGAGCTGGTTCTTTCTCCACCAGCAATACAGTGATCATTCATATCTCCTGATTCCCTTTCTTCCATGAGTGATTCAACAACCTTGACATTGCACTATAGAGTGTATTGTTTGTGTCTAACAATAAGCCATTTCATTGATAGACAATACATATATGTAGCTGTTACTTACCCCAATAATTATAATAAGAGCATATTTTTTGAAATATACCCAAAAGCATTTCTATTTACTCATGAGCTCATTTAAGAAATTAATTTTTGGTGAAGTTACATTGGTAGATTGATCCACATAATTCACAGAGCTGCAAATAATGGTCATGAATTCTATTTCAAATCAGAGGCAGCTGGACTGAATAGTTATGCAAGGAATACTCAATGCTAGGGTGCTTCCTTATATATATATTTCAGGTACAACACATGCAGGAATATTTTAAACCCCTTTGTAACCTCTTTATCATAGATAATCAGTTAGCTGAGAGCTGAAAAAATGTAGTATCTCAGTATCCTACATTCCCTCATTATTCCATGCATATTGAAAAAATTAACAGGAGAGAATGTATTAAATACTGATGTAGAGCACAAAATGATATTACAGTATCTTAGGCAGTTAGCACTTACATAATATTGTTAGAGCAGCACTATCAGGATGACAAGGCCACTAACACTAAGCTTGGGCAAGGGAGAGGAGAATAGAGTGGTGAAACATCCAATGATTTGTCAAGTTTCATTCTAAAGGGTAAATAGGAACCAGAGGTCATAGGCTACAATAGTGCTGCATTGGAAAATATCAGAAGTAACATTGGAAGGATTTCTGACCATAATGCTAAAGGTAAGAGCTTTCAGCTTTAGCTTATGTGCTGTGCCCTTCCAGTTCTTGTGGGTTCTAACTTAGGTGAGTGGTCCACATTGCAGAAGATAATTACAAGATGTCAGAAGTGTGTTGGAAATGATCAAAGGGTAATGACAACTAGAGACAAGTCTAGTGTCAAGGATGAGATTAGACTAGTCAATGTAAGTCAACTAGAAGGAAGGTCAGAAGAGAATTGGAGGTGAATCAGAAGACTAGTTGTAATTTTAGTCAGAGGACTAGAAATGATCTTAGTCAATATTTGGATTGGAGATTATAGTACAGAACAAAGCCACTTAAATACAGGTATTGCTAATTATAGTAATAAAAGCAGTAGCAATACTATGGATATGAGGAATAATAAAAGTCCTTGACACATAATAAAAGTAGCAGAAACAAGAGCAGAAGCATAACTGAGTGGAAGCATACTTGGAAATGGTAATTGTATCATGAGCATCAAATAATAAAACAATAGTTCAGAGATTAGCAATGAATGGAAACAGGTGGGAAATGTCAGAAGTATATCAGAAAATTGTGGCAGAGTGTCAGGAAGTGTCAGAAGATGTTGGAAAAGGATTGCAGATGTAATAGATTTAAGACATCCTTTGAAATTCCTAAGATATTGAAGCTGAGGAGTTACTGTACATGAGGATTTTATATACTACTAACTATTGCTTCTAGAATATTCTGAAGGAATGGCTAATTACTGCATATCTAATCTGAATAAGCATCTGAGTCATCTATAGCTGAGTAAGCCATGGCTAAGTGAGCCATAGCTGAGTGATTGACTTAGTAGGCCTCTGACTCTGAACTGGGTTATCTATACTTCAGGAATACCATGAACCCTGATAGATATGGAATAGCCATATTTTGGAGTATTAACTACATTATTATTTGGCCAAACATCACTCACATATGGCAACCAAGATATGTGAGAAATGATCAATTGAATATCCCTGAACAATAGCATCCATGTCAGTGTCATATCCTGTTCCAGCTCTCACTCATCATATGTCATGTCATACTATAACCCAACAGATTCCTAAGTCCTTGTGGCTGACACTTGGACATGTCTTGGCCAATTACACATTTCACATATTTCATATTGAGTCTCCATTTTGTACTAGTCTCCTTTCAAGTTCCTTATCTCTTATGCCCACAATGCCTTTTAATTATCCATCTTAGTCTCTATATATTCCTCTGCTCATCTGACTTTCTCTCCATGCTGTAGGCAACCTGACCTCTACCCCTACATGCTTTGTATGTCTTCATTGGACTTGGTACTAAATAGCTTATCTCTAGGAATGGTATATAAGTAGTGGTATTAAAGTTGTAGTTCTTGGGTTTGTTAATTGTATTGTCAAGCCACTTTCTGACTTGCTCTCAATTATTATCTATAACCTCTTTCCTCATTGTTTTCTATTATAAATGCAGGACTAGGATAGTGGGTGGTGCAGCACATAAACTGAAGCCAATATCCTGCCTTGTTATTGCCTTTGTGTATCATTGGACTCATAACTTGGCCATATAGTCCCTCCTGTCTGGCCATGTTTGGGTCTTGACAGCCTTGTTGAGTGGTGCCAGGTAGTGGTGATGAGGTGGGTGGGATTGTGCTTGCTATGGATTTGGGATCTATGTCAGCAAGCCTGGAAAGGCAAGAGAGATTAGTAGAGGGAGTAGAGAAGATATGAGAGTGCAGCTGAAATGTGAGTGAAGAGGTCATCCATATGGGTATCAAGTGGTCAGAGCATCACTTACCTAGAACTCCTTCCTACAAGTTTTGTCAGACCTAAACCACCATCCAAGAATGAGGGCACACAATGTTTGCATAGATCTCCAAGGCTTCTTTTGGGTATAGTCTGAGCAGTCTTTGCTAAGAAATACCAAGTTAGTATAGAAGAAAATGAATGAAGAAAAAAAATAACACCATGCATCATCCTGTTTGATATGTTCTTGAGGTGCTATGAAGCCAAGAGCAATGAACATGCTTAGCAGTTGTTGAAGAAAATGCATCTTGGTTAGGGGAAAGACCAAATAGGTAAATACAGACCCCATCTACCTCAAAAACATTTCTCTCACATGAACAGAAGTTACTTCTAGGCACATGGGGTTTCTTCTACTTTGTTGGCAGAAACAGGTTTTCAAATAGAACTGTCCACATATTTACACTAATTGGACCATGTTTCTATCCTGGTCTGACAGGATATTGCAAAATCTCAAATTTGAGCTCAGAAAACATGTCAGGTTTAGCTGTAGTGGACTGTACAAACAATCTTAATTCACATTGATATGCCCTGTGCAGTTCTGCACTTGAACACTGAGAAAATTTTTCATTTTATTAATAGAACTATTATACTAGTAAAGATAGTTATCTATGACAGAATATCACACAACAATGGAAGCTGTAAGTATGGAAGGAGGCATGTCTAGCTGGTGCAGAGGGGAACATGAAGTGCAGCAGTGCTAAATATAGCACCCAGTATATGGTACTCAGATGGAGCTGATGTGGCTAAGTCAGGTCTCAGGGTGCCTATAGAATAGCTCTGCAGCTGAGCTGAGACTGCAGTGCCTCTATTTGGCAATGGACATAAGGCATAACATGCACACATAACATAACAAGCAGAAACATAGCTAAAGTATTGTATGAAAGAATGCTGTTGTGGTAATGACATGCAGGCAGGCATTACTGTAATAATAATGAAAAGAATAGTTGGACTCCTCTAGCTAAGAGGGAATGTTCACAGCCCACTTTCAGATTGAACACAAACCATAGGGGTCCCAAAGTAGTAGTGTTTTTGGGCAGGTCCTAGGCTCTGAGAAAGAAGCAAAATCTCATAGAAGAGCACCAGAATGGTACAAGCCCTAAAGTTAAACACTGTTAAACATTTGACCCATAATAGAGATGTCTAAAACATTAGTGAGCAACTAAGGAACCTGTTAGTGTTGCACCTAAAAATAGAAGCCAGAATACAGATAAATATTTGAGAGCAAGAGAAGCAAAAACAACAGGGATTTCACCTCTGTTCTCTTGCAAAACAGTCTACAGTGACAAGTCTGTTAGCTCTTGCTAATGTTAAGTCAGAGGATATGAGCTGATCTCAGTTCAGTTCAGAAGTTAGACAGTCTAGCTAGAGCTAGTCCTTTGAGAGCAAAAACTACATATACATTATCTTTAAGATAGAAAGGGACTTGACTCAAAATGACTGAGTTCCTAGGATCAAGTCCTAAATATTATCTGTTAAATTGAGAAGTCTGAGGGACAGGAAGCCATCCTTCTGACTTAGTTGAAAAGTGTGATTTCAGGAGAAAGGAAGACCATTTCCTTGAAACTTCATCCTAAGACAGAAGAAGACCATCTCTTCTAGTTTAGAGAATTCACTGGAGTTTGTAAGGAAGGAAGACCATCCTTACAAAATTGCAAAGTTATATCCAGGAGGACCATCTCACTAATAAAATAAGTTAGTCTTGGAAGTTCTGGAGATAGGAAGACCATCTCAATGAGACAGTAGCTAGATTAAGAAAAAGGAAGATCATCCACTGCATCTAGCTAGAATAGCACCAGACATCCTTTTCTATTATACCTTGAACTATTTTGTATAACTTCTCAAATGTATCATATTTCAGACTTGCCCCCAATGAACTTGAGAGGTTGTGTGCACATTAGTGAGGGAGTACAGTGATTATTTTGCAATTCTACCCTATGGACCACAGCCCCTTTTCAACATGTCAGTCAAGCAACATGCCCCACAAAATTACAATAAACTAAAAACACAAGAAAATGCTTGCTAGAATGAATGATTTTCTTTATTTATGATCCACTTGCTATGCACTTGGGCTCTATTTATTACATCTATGTCACAGAATCTTATAACATAGTACAAAGAAACACCAACCAATGAGAAAAATATAAATGCAGCTTGTACTAAGAACATTAACATCTGGACTCACACACTGACCGTTTAAGGAACTGGACGAGGTTTATAAGGAATCAAATAGATGTCAGAATGTGTCCATGTTTAGAGCTCTGTACGAGCTGGGTTGGATGCTGCTGCAGTTTCGTGAGGGTGAACGATAAGCTTGGCACCAGAGACTTGATCATTCTCCAGTTGCTTCAAGCCATCGGCGATTCCATTGAGCCCACCAGGAATGACCTTAAATTTGGCTGGCTAGAAATGAGATAGAAGGAGAGATGAACACTTCGTGGAGAGGATGATATAGAACAGGAGCGAACCTTGATAACGCCTGTCTGAAGCAGTTTAGTAACGACACTGTAAATCCCCTTGAACAAGTCGGCGTTTTTCGGGTCTCTAGCGACAGTAGACACATTGAGAACACTCTTTTTATCCCCCTCCACCTGGGAAATCTTCGAGTCAAGCACCAGGAGAATCTTGCCTCCTTCAGCGAGGAGATTGTACCCAGCGGGCTGGGTATCGGCAGATGAAATGGCGTCGTAGACATACTGAATAGGGTCCTGTGTAATCTTGCTCACGGCGGAAGGAAGCTCGGAGATGGGGACGTGGCGGTCAATGAGATGTGTTGCGCCGAGAGATTTAAGCGATTCGGTGTGTTTTGACGAGGCGGTGGTGATGATAGGCGAGAAACCGGAGTATTTAGCAAGCTGGATAGCTGCGTGCAAAAATAAAGGATCAATTTATATTTCAATGCCGAGGGAGGCTCCTAGCTAATATCGCGTACCGTACTGTCCAACAGAACTTGCACCGCCGAGGATGACGATTGGAAGGCCAGCGTATTTGCCATTACCAGCAGGGTTATCAGGACCAATGAACCCGAATCCAGTTTGGTTATCTTTGTGATAGAGCCCTGACCATGCGGTTGTAAGACCCAGAGGAATAGTTGCAGCTTCATCGTACGAGATATTGGATGGGATCTGAAATCGAACAATGCATAAACTAAAGAGAAGGGGATGCTTTGACTAGAGTGGGGACAAACCTTAGCGGTTCTGTTTACAGGAGCTACAGCATATTGCTGGTACGTATCCCCGCGGTTGCTCCAGTCGCCTCCGAAGATACTACATGAAATCCGTAAGTCAAGCGCATCAGTTGGTTCATAGAGGTAATTTACACTCTGTCTCCCTTCACGAATCCGTTCACACCATCGCCAACTTCCTTCACGTCCCCTGCGGCGTCGAATCCAAGAATCGCAGGGAAGTTTTCAAATCCAAATCCCCACTTCTGAATCTTCCAATCAACAGGATTGAGTGCAGTGGATTTGATCTCTACGAGCACTTCACCGAACGCAGGCCTAGGGATGTCGGTGGTACCAACAACGAGATTGCCGAACTTTGATTCAAGGAAGAGTGCTGCCTGTCGTGCTAGAGACATTTCGAGGGGAGAACTCGAAGACAAATAAGAATTTTAGAAGTCTGAAGCTAAGAATATGAGAGCAAGTGCGATTTTCAGAAGGGAACTTCCAAGAGGGGCGGTTCTTATTCGATCGAAGGATGACTGAGCTTCTATTGTAATGTTGTCGAGAAATTGATGAAGTTCACACGTATCTCATGATAGCCGGTCTTCCGGATGTGACGGTCCCTGGTGGTCTATACATACTTCAGTACGCGTAAAGTAGCTCCTCGGATGCCTCGCAAAGTCCTCTCATCATCGAGCCTCCAAATCACGCGTCACGGCCTTGATTCGTCATCCTGACCCCAAATGGAGGTTGGGGTCATTGAAACGGCCCGCGTAATCTCCATCAAGATACAAAGGTCGGAGACAGAGATTCATGACTAGGACCCTGACCACCAACCGCCTACACATACAGTCAATTGCAGTTGCTGTAAATCCATCCTGCTGATCGAAGGCGTATTGATAATAATCTCATCTGCTCAGGTCCTTTCGATAAGCGGCTTACAATATGGATCCAGAGTGAATATATACTATACTAGAAGCATCTTCGACTCTCAAGAGCCGAATACGGCTCATAACAAGCTACATAGTGTATGTAGTTTTACTGTAGTCATTACATAATTCAAGACTTAAAAATCTGTCGCTTTTCCGTGCTGAGGATTTGTTGGGGTGGCGGTCAAACGACTTGGGTGAAACCGCTGATGTGCATGAAGTAGGTGATCGCATGGGCAGATAAACGCCAAGCAGGCCGCGGCTTTGTCGGCCATCTTGGAAGTATCGAAATGTTGTAATTCTTAAAGACGATACAGCTCTAATATTCATTCAGGAAATTAACGACTTATAAGCTATCATACGCTGGTCTTCTTTGTATTGTCTTGCTGCCCTGGAAAAGTACTCTCTAACTTCGCATCTTCAGAATTGACTTTTTGATCCTTGTCACCAACCACACCGACACCCCCAAAAGATATAGCGGCTAATGCAACGGCTGCGTCACCCGAATTTTGTGAATGAGAACTCGGATCCGGTACATATACATTTAGACTTACCAAGGCATCCGAATGCGAAACACGTCCATTGAGCGGCCTTGTAGCTTTTTAACAAATCACCTCCAGGATTTTGCTGCGACACTCTATTGAAAACCACAGTGGATACTGTGGTGCCGACTGAGGTCCCCAGCTGAAATTATTTGGCATGAGAGTTAGTTCAAATAAAATAATGGGTGCCACTTACCTGAGTCATCGTTTGGAATAAACCTCCAGCAAGGCTCTGTTCATGAGGCAATACAACCTTCGCGACATATAGGGTACCAGCTGCAAACACAAAATCGGCGCCTATGACAGATATCGTGGCAGCGGGGAATCCGAAGGCCCAGTACGTGACCTCAGGTTTGATGACGGCGAACAAAAGGCATGCAACAGACGTTCCCAACGCCCCAGTCACTGCAATAAAAATTAAGCCTAGTTAGAACACATTTGCAAGCGTCAAGGAGATGTCAAACCCATTAAATATATGAAAGGAACTCTTGCAGCCATGATTCCAACAAAGAAATTACAAAGGAGGCCAGAGACAAACATAGGTAACACACGAATGACTGTCTGCATTGCGGTCAGGTGGGTGTAGTTTTGATAGTAAAGCTGAATAATATCAAATAATATTAGCATTAATATATAATATGTAGGGAGGCACTTGCCTGCATCCAATACATCCAAGCAAGGAAAGAACACCACGTAAAAAACGCAATCAGCATCGTAGCTGCCAATCTCCCATGATCTCGAGACCAGATAGAGATCCTCATAAGTGGCGGAGGAGAAAAAATATATGTTAAATCATTGGAAGAAGGGTTTTCGTGTATTCTCTCGAGATGTCGCTGCCAAAAGACGAATAGAATAATGAATAAAACACCTATGACCAGTAGCGCAATGATGTCTGTGGATGAATTAGAATTACTTGAGAACACCGGATATAAACAAATACATACAAGATGTCGCCCATTTATTAGGGGCATTCTCTCCTTGTCCAAGCACAAAAATGACGAGTACAAGACCTGCAGTAATAAGGAACGCTCCGATAAAATCAACTCTCCTGTCCGTCTCTGTCGAGGGTTGGTCTGGATCAAAAGAAATAAGTCCTCCGAGAAGGCAAAGAAAGGTGAGCCCAGTTTGAAGGTAGAAAGGAGATCGCCACGTTTTGCTATAAAGGTGATATGATTAGACAGGCACTCAAATAATATATGTTGTCTGTTTACTTCGTGTATTCCGTCAAGAACCCGCCTAGAGCCGAGCCGAATACAGCTCCAACAGGTGCACCAGCTCCAAATGTTGCAAATGCAAGAGAGCGGGCCGGAGATGGGGGAAATGAATGTGCAAGGATTCCAATCTGAAATCCAAGATGTCGTTAATTGCAGGTCACTCTGAATTGAAAATAAATCATTTTGTAGCTCACGGATGCGGGAATGGTTGCAGCTGCACCTATCCCTTGAAACCCACGCAGAACATTGAGAGTTATAACGTCTGTTAATCGATATCGTCAAGCGGAATATTAAGGAAGCCACGCATACTATGAAAGATAGCACTCGCCATTTGCGAAAGCACAACCTAAAGTAAACGCCGTTAGCCACAGAGAACCTGCTAAGAACATTTTTTTTTGTCCATATAAATCTGCAAGGCGTCCCAAAACTAATAGAAGACATCCCTTGATGTTCGAAACGAGTAATCAGCATTATGAGGGGAAACAGATAAGGATAAGAAGATTCACCGAGCTAAGAGAATATCCTGATACTACCCACTGCAACTGTGATACTTCTAGGTGAAGGTCGCGACTAATAGTGGCGAGAGAAATAGAAATAGATGTAGTGTTGGCCGTCTTCGAAAACGTAGCTCTCATCAACACACCTCCCCTTTCGAATCGCGCGCCGGGCAGAGAAATAAGACTCACATTTACAAGCATTCCAGAGGTAACAGTCATTACAATTAGTATAGATCTCCAGGTACTTCTTTGTGCAGGGCGATGTTCGACGTCTGAGGAGGAGCCATCGGTTTTAATATCTGTTGTGCGCTCAAAAGATGTGTCGTCCATCGCGTGATGATATGCAATGGCAGTAAATCTTCAAATTTGCAGAGGAAAGCGGGAATTGGTTAAATCTGAGGGAGTCAGAGGAAGTGTAAGACTACGGTGGATAAGAGATGAGCGTTTCAAGAGGGACGTGGACCCTAGCTCAGAGTTGCGCCTGCACCGCCACCTGAGTTTCCACCCTCGGATTCCCGGGGAATCAGTGTGGATAGCCCGGGAGTCGGAAGGAACAAACTGAGATATCGCTTAGGTTTGATGGAATATGAAGATCACGTTATACTTTTGAATCTCGTACTACTATATACATGCATATATCTTCGTCTCGTAAAATAGCCATTGATGCTCGGATGTTAGAGCATTGCACTAATCTGAGGTATTGCATTGATTGTGTTTTTGTGGTTTAATTTGTCTGTAAGAGGAGTGTCGGGATGGGAGGAACATTCATTCGGATCTTCTACCTCGTCCCTCAGCATGCGCCGTCTGAAGTAGCCGATTTCTAAGGGAGATCATGATTTCGCGCATCAAGATTTGAGGGAGCATCCCTATGTAATAAAGGCGCTATTATAATTTCTAAAAGATAGCATCCGCTCTGCGCTTAATGAGCTAGCGTCATCATCTATTTCTTAAATCGCTTATGTAGAATGTCGCCCAGCTTCCCGATCTTTCCAATGCATCGGCCTCCTTATTGATTACTGTGTACATCGTGCTAGTGCCAGCATCTATTTATGATACTCCGAATCTGCTCTGAATGTGTATGGGTATCAAGTGACTGAGAACCACACGCACATCAATGTCTTTATTCAACAAGCTGGAGGTTTACTTGGTGCTTAACAGCTTCCTCTGCTCATTCGATATGGAACATGTAACACAGTTTCGAAGAGAATTTTCAAAACAAGATAGGCAAAAATACGGGCCTGCGGCGCCAAGTATATAAGCTGACTGACACTTCAGCCCATTTCAGAGTTGTAGCCTTATCGCCTCAGAGAACAACAAAGTAGATGATTTTGCATGAATCAATAAAGAACAGAGACTAAAAGGTGAATATATTCATCAGTTAGGATAAACAGATATTCACCTACGTAGCGCACCTTAAGTGGACGGATCAGCCGAAATACTGACGGCAATAGATAACGCTTGGATTAGGCCGAAAATTTGTTCGGAAATTACTGTGAATTTGATATAAGCTTTGAAGAGCGCCTCTGCACTGAATAATTCACTCACGATACTCAGGATGATCCAGACTTTGCTAGTAGTCCAGTTACTGTCATGGTATGAAACTTGCTGTTGCAAGTTAGAAATCCACGGTGAATAGATTTGAATTGCATTTGAACATAGGGACTGAAATGGGTAAGTTTGTATTTCTTCTCTCCTGGCTTCAGCTTGCGGTGGAGGCGGTTAGGCTGGCTGCTGGTGAGGTAGATATGCGAAAATGGTAGATTGGATACAGAACCAGCCGTATACGTATATACTATATCATGTGATTGCCATAGTCCACGGCTACAGCGGCTTATCCCTTAGATCGGATCTGCTCCCTATATAGGATTATTCTATTAAGAAACCCCGCTTGTTTGCGCATACCTCTTACATACCCCTTTGAAATGTTTTGCTTATATAGAAACCCCGTATGTACTCCTCCGGCAGGCCGGAGCAATCTTGAGATCTCAGGAACATTACATGCACGTGCTACAGGAGTACTAATTTTAAATTGGACAACGCGTATGGATGCGTTTAAGATGCGTCCAAATCATTGCATTGATCACTGTATGATGTTAAGTGGACAGTTAATGCGGTTGTGACCTGTCTGACGACATAATCCACAACGGTTCTTCCGTTTCCTGGGATTTTCTTCATTATCCAATGTGTGCCCATCTGCTTGTCGAATATGACTTAATGTGCCTGTCTGTCTATTTGGACCACCTCCTCGAGGACGACCTTCAAGTCTGCCCGAGATTCGTGCTTCTCGAGGTCTTCCCTTTGGATTGTGTACTGGTGGATCATGAATCAGTGTTTGATGCAAGCCCTCGTCCCTTGAATCCCTACACAATACATTCATCAGTATTCCAGACAGAGTCAAATTTGGGATTTGAGATTCACGCACCTCAGTGCACGTAGATCATAAATTATATCAGTAAGTTCTTCTCTAGTGTTTACACCATTGAGAATTGGCCTAAGTTCAGCCATTGCTTCGGCATTGACTGTTCTAGCACCCACAGTTGCCGTTGGAGGAGGAGGAGTTATTTGTTTACTGGAGGTTTTATCTAATGGATTAGAGAATAAAAGAGAAGGAATCGAATTTGATGGTAGATCTAGTTCGTATTCGGTGGTTTGATCAAAGGCAACAGCTTTAATATTCTTCTCTTCAAGAGCCGGATCTTGATACCATCTAAAGCTCATAATAATTAGTATCATGAACTGAGGAGAATTACAATATTCAAATTCTTGCTAACCTTGGACGAATCAATGCAATGTGGAATTTGAGCCCTTTGAATGTGGTCCATGCCTGAAAGAAATGACGACAAGGAACACCTAGATTGGTACCCATACAACAATCGCAAATATACCGGTCATTTGGCAATACTGCTAAAATATGAGATGTCTTGGAAGCAATGTGAACTATGCGGAGTAGGTGCTGAATATCAAGTCCACGCTGCTTAATCATGCGAATTAGCCACTTTGTTGATATATAGGCAGAATCATTCTGAAATTTATTGAGCATATTCTGATGAAGAGTATCATAGCAGGGGATTGAATATTTCATGCCTCAGTCACCACAAGAAAAACTCACGGATTCTTCATTATTTTTCCATTCAAAACCCTGTTCAACTGCATTATTTATGACAAACTCATTCTACGAAATAAATGAGAACTACTTCAAGATTAAATTGTGACAAGTACTCACCCAGCTTCGTAGTCCGGCAGGAAGTTGAACAACTTCTGTGCAATAGAATAAGCTCTCTTGCATCTGTTTATGACAACTTTGGTGACCAAAAGGACCTATATTTTGGCGAATGAGCCGAAGAGGCTCAGCAAAGATGCTGTCAAGCTGATCTGGATGTTGACGACGTGATGACTGGGTAAAATCATACATATTAAATAATACTGAAGCATGGACATAGATGAATAAACACCAACCTCATGCACTCTAATCATGTCATTGACTGATTGATTTGATGTCCTCTCATTGAGTGCATTGAAAATCTGGTGTAGTGTTTTCTTAGGCCCTCCTAGACTTTTATTGACTCTATTCTCAACTTCCACACGGCCATTGGTTTGTATACCTGCAGTGAACACAACACTTATCCATGCCCAAGTGCATCGCTCTCTGCAAGGATAAATCTCGTCCTGCAGATATTTTCTAGCACCTGGGTATCAAGCAGTAAGAGCTTCCCAGAGCCTGTCAAATTCTTCTGGAGAGATGGCACGATATGTTGCCCAAAAATCTCGGGTGAAATTTTCCCAGTCTAGTCCAATAGACACACGAACATGAGTTGCGACATTTCCATTAAGATGATGTAGACAGTAAAAATGCCATGACAATGGCATAGTAATTTTTATGCTGCTGATAAGAGTTGGATGCCGATCACTGAATACCACTTCAGGAGGAGTTCCTGCAGCATCCAGGTGACAACAAAAGACCCAGTTATGTGTCTCGATGTCCTCTGTCTGATGAAATGCATACCAGAGATTTCGAGACTTTCCAAAATTGTCGACTCCAATGCCAATATTCAGTGGGTATCCATACTGATTGCAATTGTATGTGTTATCATTAACCAGGATATCAGAAAATCGCCGAGTAAGTTCAGCTTGCACCAGGGATTGCCACCACAGGCCAATAACAACTTGATTTTCATCAAGGTGAAGGTCATAACTCCAGGCAGGATTGTCTTTCTTCTTTTCCTGGAGACTTGAGAGAATAGATGCAACATCTCTGCCAAGGGAATCCACCTCTCTGCAAGCCTCAAATCTAGCATTATTAATGAGGTTGGTGATTTGGTGTGGCTCGAGAGGTGCATTTGGGAAGCGATCCTTCAATATAGTGTCCATCTGAGTGCGATCAAATTTTCCTGTGGTAGAATAATGATTCACAATGCTTTTCTGCTCTGCAGTTGGTCGACAAGGAGCACGTGCTCTGGGGGGAAGTTCACGATCATGGTTATGACACCAGTCAACAAGAGTAATGTTCCATAGTCCTGTGTTGATGCGGTTAATATTAACATGGGCAGAGCAGTTGGTCTTGATGCTCTTTCCAGCTCGATGATCAGAAGGATCAATAATACTGGAATGTCTCTCAGTGTGACTGTAGTAGTGATTACAGTGCAATGTGACTTTGCGAGTATTCCCATCATTCCTGCATTTTGATTGAGCCACTTTCCAACAGTGGCCTAGCTTCTCTTCCTTAGTGTAGACCAAGTCACGAGCTTGTTGCCAGGAAGTGAAAACAGACCCTGCTCTGATTCCTTGGACTGTGGTGGGTGGAGGTCGAGGAAGGCAAGTGATAGATTGGTCCTGATTTTTCTTGGGCACCTTCATATCCCTCACCAAAAATAAAGGAGGGATGTTCTCCAAGTCAGATGAAGATGGAGAGAATTCATCATCAGATGAGATATAAATTTTTGGAGGAGGACTTAAGCAGCTAAGATTGATAACAGTGGGGGTGCAACTTTGAGGTTGGAAGTTGCTTCCAACCGCGGACGCTTTTGGGAACGGCTAGATTGAGAATGAGATGAGATGTTCTTGTCCTGGAATAATTCATTTTGAGTCTTTGATTTGAGTCTGCAAGGTAGTAATGGAGGAGGTGAATCCAGAATACCGGTCAAATCAAATATTTCATGCTTGAAAGGGAGTATAGCCTGAGAATTTGTCACATATGTAAATGGACTTTGCTTTCTGATATTGACTCCATGCATGAGCTATGAATGCCATCAGCTCATTGTGAAATTCATATTCATAATAACATACAGATGCTTCAGCAACAGTTTTGACTGAATGATTGACCAAATGATTTAATACAAAAGTTGACAGAGGAAGGTAGGTAATTTCTTCCAGATAACAATAGATTGGGTGCGAAGCCTGGATTTAAATAATGTAAATTTCAAGTGGACAATATAATAAATGCTGTGAGTTCACTTTTGGGGCATAAAGATTAAAATCGCTGTATCCAAATGGACCATTATTTGCAGCTACCTCTTCAACAGACAGTGGACAGCATAGACACGGTCTCACCCAATCATTGAACTTCTAAATAATCAGGTGAGAAATAAATCAGCATAATATTATAAAACTTACACCTGAATATTTGGCTGCAATAAGGTGGTAAATGATGAGGTTGCGAAGATACATATTTCGGTGTGCAGAAGAAGTAATATCTGTCCAAGTTGGAGAGAACAGATCAACCTGGCACTCCATAAAACTGTATGCTGCGATGCCACAACTTCCTGGAGCAAGAAGCTGTCCAGAAACACATGCTTTCATGATTGAATCTGGAGAAGCATGTGCGAGATCTGCCACCAGCCATTGGAATACAGGCAACACGTCTTCAATAGGACTGTTCCCCATTGTATCTGCATACTCCAACTGCCCTTTGCTGTAGTGATATTCTGAGAAGTGACCACCATCACAGGCAACAAATGCAACGAGAGGGGATGCAGTTGCATTGAGACGCTTGCAAAGTGCTATCAAATTTTTGCTGTAATTTCTAGGAGTCTCTTGATGTAAATGACATGCATCGTTGAAAAAAGAAGTTGGAAGAATGATTGAAGTGGGGTCCTGTTGGGTTGAGGACTCTGCTGCAATTCGAAAGTATAGAAGCTCGGCAAGAGCATTCAAAACATCCTCTTCGAGCCATTCTTCATCGAGCAAGCAGCCCAGTTTCCACATAGGAAAGTCTGTCACATAAAAACCGGCAATAGGCTTGTTGATACATAAATTTGCAAAGCAAGAGAAGTGCAGTGATGTTAGGATTTATGTGGTAGAAAGATGTTTCATGAGTGAGCGAGAAAATTGGACAGGTTTCTGGTAATTATTTATGATCATGAAGAGGCGAATCTATCAATATGTTAGCATGAAAATAAATCAATAGAAGTCGAGACTATGCAATTCACCTTCAAAAAATGGTATTGTGTATCCACATTGTCACTGTCGACGATTCTTCTCACATATATAGACTGCTTCCCAGCTTCGTACATTGTACCCATCTGCTGAGAGACCCCAAGAAGATCTGAGATGTTTGGAATCAGCTCTCCAGCTAATATTGTGGTAGAAGCAGCTGTAGTCGGCTCAGTATCAGAGAAAGCCCATTGTTTGAATAAACCCAGAGCACAAATGGTCAGATATGCAATATTTTCAGCATCAGAAAATGTGAACTCGCTAAAAAACGCATTTGAGAACGAGGTCAAATGATCTGGAGAGCTGTACTTGTAGAAGATTTCCGACATTGCAGATATTGTAGAGAATTAGATGATTTCTCTTTGAACTTTTAAATACATTGGAAGCAATGCACACAGGTTTATCTTGAAGCAACTATATGTAAGTATCATACATGCTGTATCGCAATATTTCGAAACAAGGTTGAAATTTATGTGCTGGCCTTGTTATGAATTTCTGTCCTGTGTCCGGTAGCGAGTAGGTATCACTGAAATTTTGAATTGGTCACATAAATTGGAACGAGGACTTGCAGTCATGTATTATTTCTTAGATTTACACTGGTTTGAAAGCACGTTGCATGCACAATCGATCATAAATCACATTGAATATCTGGTATATTTCATTTTCTGTAATTATTGAATGGGAATCAGATCTTGATTTGCAAATAGGATGTAGTCAGATTAGAGGCTTGTATATACCGAAACTGAAAACAATCACTACTACACTTGTAAGAATGATAGATGATGTCCAGCAACGAGCACAGGAGGTTTTCACTACTAAATTTACCGGATGGTGGGTGGACCGGAAATTAAAAAAATTGACAGATGATGTAATTCATTTGTTCCGGATTCCTCTAACGGCAACATTTTCCAGCCGACCCAAAGTACTAAAGTAGGAGGGGTATGTGATTACTAAGCAAAAAGATGGGGTATGCACGAACAAGAGGGGTTTCTCAATAGAATCATCCCCCTATATATGAGTAAAGTATTTATATATCATACTGTACGTAATCATGTATCTGGTCGTAGATGCCCAGGCACCGACTCTTGACAAAGGCAACAACTTGCATGTACTCAAAAGTTTTTGCACAATCTTGAAGAAATAGGTGCCCTGCCTCAGAACTCTCTAATTAGAGGTGTAAGATGGGGGGTCTTACCCTTCTATTTAGAATGATTATGCTCAATGAAAACAAAAAAATTATGCGAGAGTCAGACAGAAGTCAGAATTTAGGCTGTCTGACTAAAGTCATACAAAAACATGTTTTTTTGCTGCCTATTGGACTTTTATCTGACCACAACTGACAGGCATGTTAATCAAAAACCACAGCTCTCATCAGGAGATTCATTCTGTTCAGACTGGCAAATGTCTTATGGCAGTCAGGTCATGCCAAGTATATGTCTATCTACAGTTGTCCCTTATCCCCATTTATGTGCTCACTTATCCAGGTAAATGTAGCTGTGAAATTCATATATTCAGTTAATTGGTATACTGGGTACACAAAAAACATGCTACTTCTCAACTCACTTCTATGTCTATAAGAGAAGCAGTATAGTATTGATACATGGCTGCCAAGATCTAGAAATCTAGTGTTCCTCCTTCATTGTAGCAAGTTCAGCAATAATGCAGGTCCAGATGGAGCATATTGCTTACCACTAGGAGTGTATTTAAAACTCCTTGAAGAATCTAAATTACTGATAATGTATGCAACATGAAGGAGAGCATTGAGAAATTGACAGGAAAGGAGTTACCTCAGAAAAGTGGTAAGTTGACTATAAATCAGTAGATATAAAGTCTGGCACCTTTCAACAAGCACAACATACAAAACTTACAGCATAATAGCTGCTCTGCACTATTTCTATAATGACATGGACTGTACCTGAGCTTTGAGTTGAGGATTGGGGAGTAATAAAAGGTGCCTTATCTATATACATGCTAATCAAAGTTGAAGAGGACTGTAGTGCCAGAATCTTAGGCATACTTACCACACTTCAATTGGGAGGAAAGGGGATGATGTAAATTGATGCTAAAAGTACAAAGTTTGAACTTGCATACTTCCCTGGGCTCTCGATTTCGTTGGGAGAGTGTTTCTTACGACCAACTCGGGGGTAGTAGATGCACAAATGAGAGGAAAATATGACAAAATTATGACTGACATCTGACTATTTGCTAACACGAGTAAGATAGCATTTTTAAGTTTCTTGACAAGAGGAATCTGGCCTATGATGCAATTTTATCTTAAACTTACCTTAATTAAATTCAGAAATACCAGACTTGTTTTTTATCAAAGGTTATATGGGACAAGCAGGTGATACGATCTTAAGGTCTAACAAAGTTGGCTAAAATTAGCTGCTTTTCTGACAGTGAACAAGTTCCTGGCTCTGGCTGGTTCAGTACTTCCACGAGAGAAGAGTTTACAGCATTTGCTAGTGATCTTATAAATTGTTGAAACTTGGAAGAATGATAGAGACCTAAATTGGCTTTTAAATTGGATAATTTTATAAGCTATGTAGTAATTCAAATATTATAAAGTTACAATATACCATGAAGTGACCAGGTTCATGATGATTTAGTATGCAATTTGTAAATCGATTCAGATAAGCCCAAGTCTAGGAGAGCGATTAAACTATAGAGCCATAACATGATGCCGCATTTTGACCTGGACTTTGTAATGCCCCGATAATCCAATGTAATAGGAAATAAAAAAAGACAGTTTGAACAGTAGTAAATCGCTGAGAATCTACTACTATGGCAGGAGACCTTTTATATATAAAAAGATGGCTGGCCACGTATAAGGAAATGAGAAGGAAAAAACTAAGAACAGAGTGAATTGGAGCTTGACTATAAAGATGGGGTAATAACAATATAAAATACTATAAATCATAAGGATTTTTGGAGTGAAGTAAACTAGCATAAGGAAGATAAAACTTGACTAAGGGGCGAATGCTTTCGATCGACGAAAGAATGATGAGAGGAAAGCGACCACGAGGGTGTTATGAGTGATGAGAAAAGTAACGGACTGCCATACTGACTGTCACTTGGCATATTCACCCGAAGGTAGTCCGAATTTCAACATTATGTCAAGATATCTGCGGTTTCCTCTCACCGCCGTTCTAAATATGCACTGCCGAAGGCCTTGACAGTTCTCTACATTTCTTCATCAAACAGAGACTCCATATCATAACAATATTTGAATCTCGATCAACTCCTCCCGGCCTTCGACTTCAATAGGGACTTCCATTCTTTCCTCGTGATGGAATCCTCAAAAGTGTCTGTTAAGAATTAAAATTGTTCCATGCCAGTGTGACTCAGTATCTCGTTATTTAAGCCTATTCAGGGTATTCACTTGAGCATGAGTAAATAAATACTATACGCAGAGTCTGCAAAGCGGCACATGACTCTATTTGACAGTCTGAACGAGCTATTTTTCATTGGAATCCATTGCCTGGCTCCAGCGGGTGTGGTGCAGGACACACGTCTGTCAATGCAGAGTTTGACAGATCTGCCAACTCATATGATCAACATTTCACTGGCCGCCTTGAGGCCTCATGATCCAGCCATACAGTAAACCGTCCAAAAATTGGCAACTTTATATACACCTAAATGATACCGGAATCCTACATAAAGGGCATCCAAGTTGACTGACTGATATAACTATACTACACCTCAGCAATGTTCCGTACTACCATTCCTGTTGTTCTTGCTACTGTTATTTCTTTCTTTCCTATTGTAATCGCAGTATCTTGCGGAGTGTGCAGCCCAACAATCACCTTTCAAGGGCTTGTGCGAACTTTGACATTGACAAGAGAGGAGGGATCCAACAC
Source organism: Nidularia pulvinata (assembly GCA_036937195.1). NCBI lineage: Eukaryota > Fungi > Basidiomycota > Agaricomycetes > Agaricales > Nidulariaceae > Nidularia > Nidularia pulvinata. The sequence continues at coordinate 7,316 of JASFDH010000235.1, read as the reverse complement.
AGTACAATGCAAGTAAGTACATGTATTGCTTGAGCTTTCTTGGAAAGATACTGTAATTCTGATAAATTTATTGGTTAGCTACGACACACCAGCAATCTCAGGCTTCAGCCCTGGCTGTCTCTATCAAGTTGGCTTTCTATCCAAAACAAAAACCTTCTGCAATGACTGAGTTTAACTATCTATTCCTAGAATGTTAATGGAGCACTCATCTTTACGAACACTGGACCAACTCTAACTTCGTTACCAGGGGCATGCCCTGCCACTATACCGCTAGTGCAGAAAACTTCATGTTGAGGTGGCCATAGTTGAGGTAAGCTTTGCTTTGCAAGTGTTTAACTCGCTACTGAATTCACTGACAGTTTATTACAGACCATGCTTAAATTGGGAAAGGAAGTGGCACCGAAAATAGTCCTGTGGTGCAAAGCATTCACAAAGAGGTTGGTGTATAGATACAGTATTAATACATAGCCTTTCGATTATGAAGTGTTCATACATAGGAGATTATAATGGGGATTTGACAGCTGAAGATTAAATTGAAATATCTTACCATAAAAAGCAGGTAAAAACGATTTCTGAATGAACAAGTTATATTGTCTGATTCCACCGAGCTAGCATTTTTAGCTTTTGAAATGCCTTTCAGCTAACAAGGAAACGATGGACCAGGTTTTTGCTGCGTACTTCATGTGTTTGCTTACTTGTGAAGCTTACGGAACACATCCAAACAACTACTCGTATCGTGGTATAGGCTACTACCCACTGCTTGCAATGTATGTTTTTCGTAATCCCCTTACTCATGGCTCCGGACAACTGTTTGCATATTGGCAAGGCTATCAAGGAAAATTTAGTGGTTAAATTTGGTGAATTGCACCTCAAAAATGTAGCTCGGGTTACAAAAATCAGTCATCACACCGTGAATTGTGTTCCGGCATTGTCTTGAACAACAGGCTCCATCATTCGTGTTCCCTCCCGTCCCGGCCAACCACGAATATTGAATTCATCGAATATATCAGCAAGTTGAAACTTCTGCTTCATCATCGCATAATGCAGTGCTTATTTCTTTCGAGTTCCTCGAGGACCTCATTAGTTGCAAGCAGGAGGGGGTGGTGGCGGTGTTGTGGCGGTGCATATCTGGCTACAACCCAAGTCACCTCGGTCACTAGGTCACATACCGCCCGCCAAAAAGTTGCCCCCGAACTTGTACATATACTCGAGTCCGAACGATGAAATCTGGACTCGTGCAATCACACCACCTTCTGAGACAGGAACAACGGACAGCGAACTATCCTCAGAACCCAGAGAACTGAAGGGTCTTCGTCACAAGCTGCTTGCCTGCGATCAGCGACCTTTTCTCACGGGCTCTGCAGTCCCCGACCTTCAGGTAGCTCATATCATTAACGCCATTCGTACTAATCCGACGAAGAAGATGGAGGTGGTAAGCATTTATGTTCTACATTTCTGCCACCTTCGACGCTTTGTTCCAGGAAAATTTTCTGACACAGCAGCGTCTGCAACCTCCCACCATAGGGAGATTTGGTTTGGATAGTGACAACAATGCGATCCTCTGTGAGTCCATCCTACAGCAATTTTTTTATCCACTGAAGGATACTTATTTCCATACCAGTGGAAGCTAGCCTTCATACTCAGTGGGATCTATATGGAACTTACTGTATTGTTCCAGCTGAATCCGACGCGAAAGCCATGCTCGACACTTTACGTGGCAGGTCCAACGAAGAATGGGGGCAATTCGATCCGTTCTTAAATCCTACTTGGCCTCTCGATGTATATTCTTACGTTATCTTTCGACATGGCTCTTACAGATTGTCGATAGGTAACAATGGAACATTTTAACAGACCACTGGGATATCATTGTTCTTCATCCGCAGGCAATGCTTCCAGACGGCCAGGCGCTTGGTATCGCGCAAAATCAGACATTCTATTTCAAAGGGCGGCCGCCACCCGAGTCTAAAGTAACATGGACATGGTGGATTACCTCAGGAGACCGTCTCTCCTCGAACTCTCCACCGCATGAACCGCTCGCCCCTTTCATTGCCTCGGACGTACGTGCTGAGATAGCCTTTCCTACTTTCTCTTCTCTTACCATGGTTATCAATGCGCATTGAAAGTTGAATTTATTCATGCGGCAACATGGTGCCTCCGCTATTCCTCGTATCGAGAAGTTTGCACAACTGATCTCTGATCTCGTTTCCGAGATATTTTTCGTGCCTGATGGATTTGATAATGCAACGGTGCACAAGGCTTCTTTACAGGTTCCCCAGCATGACTCATGTATGACTGGGATCCTTCTCCTACACCCAGTACAAGCAATCGAACAGATTTCGGGTCCAGGATATGAATTCGAGGTGAACTCTCCTTATGGCGCAGTAGAGAGGGCATCGGCAACATACGGTAGAGATGGGGGTCTTTCTACAACGGAGGCTCCAGAGGTCCCTGACGCAGATGGCCTGACTGACTCAGAATTCCGCTTGGTTTCGGCAAGAGCACACGATCCGCGCCTCGATGGCAAGGAGCGTGCCAACGCAGCAATGATGATGTTATTCGGAACTCGTCGTAAATACTTGCATACCTGGTTGGCTTCGGAGACCTCTGATTCGTTATATTGTTAGACCCTGTGGATCACTATGTGGACAGATTGCAAGTTTTGCATGGCTGACATAAACCGTCTATGTGGTCAATATAACGTAGGTGAACGTTAGCGTCTAATTTTATTTTTCATAGTTAGACTACTGTAGACTATCGTCTGCAAATAGCAGTCATACTCCTACGGTGCAAACATCTCATACTGGAGATAATGGAGAAGGATCGTTTCCTCCCGGCTGGCTCGGTGAGATATGCGACTTCAAAGTCACGCTCTCGACGCCCTCTTCTGATGCTCGCTAAGCTATTCTGCAGGGAGAGATATCCCATTATTTAAGTTTGAAGGTGCTCGTTGTGACCCTCGATATTCGTTGAGATGGTGGAAGGTACGTGATGTATCATTCCTCTTTTATCTATCAATTATTTTGCTCATCAATTCACGCAGGGAGCTTTCCAACAATCGCCCCCACCACAGGTGCATTGGTTGAGCGCACCTTCCCAAAATCTTTTCATACTTGTTCAGATCTTCGTTCATCATTGAAGGCGGAGACCATATTTATGGCCCTTCTTTCGAAGGTTTGGATTCGGAATAGGCTTCTTGATGTTAATGAGCCCGTAGTTAAACATCGAAAGCATAGCGCTGTAGATACTGACTGATTGCGGTCTATAGATTTCACTTACAGTACCAAGAGAATAATAATGCATTTTTTACGCGAAGCTTCCTTTGAGTTCCGAGTACAAAATGTCACTTGCGGAGTCCATTTTCCCTCCTCTCCTCTCCTTCTTCAGGTGATTTGAAATTAGGAAGGCCACATCTAATTTGCGCGAAGATCGAATCGATAAGTATGCCATATCTAACTGTTGTGATAGAATAGATCAGAAAACATACCAAGGCTCTGTTCAAAGTTCAACCTGGGATCACAGAATGACTAGGATTCAAACCACCCTTAGCTTAGAATGCATCGAAATCAGTCAGCACACATACCTGATACCTCAACGGCAACTGCTCCTCGGCCAACTCCATGCTTCCACCAAGGCATTCTGTCACACTAAATCCCTCGTCGCTCAATTCACCGGTGAACTCGAGGCTGACACCTCCAAGCCTGGAGTTGCATGCAGTATGAATCCTCAAGCATGACGTAAGCTCGTCGATGATGGTGCCAAAATGCCTTGTTTTGAGTCCAGTGTTTGATGTTAGTGTGCTGACAAATAGAGAAGACGAGGCTAGTTAGCGTTATTTCGAGAGTGAAGGAGAAGCAGACGGGACGATTCATGATTAGAAAAGGAGGGCAAATGGGAACGTACTTCCCGTGCATGGGGTCACATATCCACGCTACTGGATGCCCAGCGTTCTGTACAGCACTGACGTGTCCAGCCAGGTGATCTTCGATCTAGATTAACAATAGAAACGTGAATCGTTGTGAATCTTTTTGAGACACCCAAGAGGGGAGAATGTAATTAGACTTACCTTTCGGGCACCATATCGTGTGATGAGAGTAACTCGCCCCGTCTCTTTGTCAGGATTGACGACTGGATGTGATTCATGGGTCAGAAGCCTGGCAGAAGTAGAAGATAATGAGGGCTAATATCCAGCTTACTGTCTAGTAGCCTGACTAGCTCTTCGTTTGCCATGCTTGGACCGATTTTGATGCCAATGGGGTTTCTGATACCCCGGAAATATTCGACATGTGCACCTGTTAGTTGCCTAGTACGGTCACCGATCCAAAGGAAGTGAGCGCCAGTATTATAGAGCGCCTTGGGCGACACGTATTTTCCTGTCGTGCTCGTGGAGTTAGTGGCGGAAGGCACGGGGAATTCGCGAGTCAGGGCTTCTTCGTAGTCAAGCATGAGACCTTCATGACTGTATAGCAAAAAAATTAGTAAATCAAATGCGGACAGCACAACATGAGTGAGATCTGCACTGGCCAACGAGGAAAAGCGCCTGATGCGGCAGCTTTTACAGACCCCGAGAGCGGAATTAACGTAAAAGTAGAATCTGAACCATACCTTGTGTAAAAGTCGACTTCTCCGAGTGCTCCTTGGCCACCGCCCTTCTCATATGGAGCGCTAGATTCTACGCCAATGGTACGACTGAAATCTAACGCATCAGAAAGCCCATCTACGATAGTCTCGAACTCCCGACTATATGCATGAATATGGTGGATGAAGTAAATTCAGCCAATTTAAATGTAAAACGTGATCAGATAAAAATAATAGGCCCTGGTGAGCAACGAGAATGCGCACCGAAGGGAAGGAGAGCGGACGTGGCTCAGTGACCAGTCCCTAGGGTGGTGGAGAGAGGCAAAGCCAGAAGTGAGAAGGCCGCGTGCGTAGTTCAACGTGGTCGCCGAGTGGAAATATGCACTGAGATACAACTTAAAAATCAATAATGGTGGTTAATCTGCACTCAAACATACCTAAGTAGACGCTCGGGATCTGGAGTACGGTCATTGGAGCCGACGCTTCCAAAGGAGACATGAGCGTTAGGTCTTAATCAAGCTAAGACACCATTTACCCATTCACGTTATCGCCTCTATTGTATCAACATGTTAGAATTTGAATCAGCTACGAGTCAATGCGTCTAGGTGTTACCTGAAGCTGAGAACCTCCCGATCTCCAATTTTCTCGAAGCTGCTGCTCCGCGGTTTCGCGTATTGGCCTGCGATGCGTCCAATTCGGACCTATCAAGAGAATCGTTGAGCTGAAGATGCCCTAACTCAGCGGGGATCAAGATGCTTACGACGGGCAGACGGGCTCCCCAGATAAGAATGAGAGAGAACGAGAGGATGAGGCCAATTTTAGAAGATATGTTTTCCTACAACATCGAACATGCGCAGTGAGAGCTTAAGCATGACATTGCAAATATGATAATAACGACGAACGTGGGTGCATGCGTCAAAGCTTTCTGCGCAATCTCCCGCGTGAAGGATGAACGCCTCGTTGCGTTGCACTAAGCTCACTTGATGGCGAAGACGCTCAATCTAGTTTAAATTTTTGGTGATTTGAGAATTTCGGATCCGCAAGCCTGAAGGCGCACCTCAGATGGCGTTACCAATGGTGGCAAAGTTGAAATTTTCGACAAGACCCTGTAAGGTAGTGGAACATGTTGGTGACGGGGTGTAACTCAAAGAAGTCATAAACATTAACTTAGAAAGGTGAACTTGGTCCGGATATTCCACGTTCTACGCCGCCACGCCAGTTCAGTGCCGGGTAGAGATTACTAGAAGCTTGAGCGTACCTGTGCCACCGGCTTCGACTTCCAAGATGAAGGATTCCAAGTATCGGGCATTTTTTGCGTTGAAGGCTCTAAAAAGAAAATATAACAACGCGGAAAGATTGAACGTTACCGCGAAGCTGGTCAATTTCGACGAGGTTAACAAGAATCTTATGGACCACGGTGGTGGATGAAGGGGCTTGATGATGATTAGAATTGAGATCGATCGATCCCGTCACTTCCCACCGTGAGCATTTCGGGAATTACCGAATATGTAAATCACTTCACGATTATCTAGACGCATTTCCTCGTACACCCGCTTCCCTCCCTCCAGTTGCCATGGTGCTTACGAAACCACCAGCATACGCGCTAATGAAAACGTTCTCCACGAGCCTTGCAGTGGTATGATTATAAAAAACTCCTGGAATACTTGTGGACTGCAGACCACACTTCTTACTCACTCTTCGCAGGTTGTACATAATTGATTCACCTTCCAATGGCATTCAGACCTACTACGTAGAAGTCGGATATTTGTTGCCGACTATGAGAAGTATCGGAAGTACCTTAAACGAGTATCAAAAATGTTAACTTTCAGAAGCTCACTTTAGAAGCGAGCTACGATAAAGTGTTGCGAGACGGACTCTTGAATCCTCGGTGACTATGGCGCACAGACAGACACGTTACAAATTAGGCTTAGAGCACTAATTTGCAGGAGCTCCATAAGATAAAATTTTCGATATAAAGGCTCGAAAGCTGAGTGCATTGCATATCTGTTTCGTTAAGGTCATTTTTCGTCCTCTCCATGTCTACTACTCGCGTCGTTCTTGTCGCATTTCAGGCTCTTTGCAACCAGCTGGCACTTACTCCTCCAAATCCAACGCCTCCAAAGAGGCGATATCATACCGATCAGCTATATGTTCTCCAAATTTCCCCTCTAGTTTTCAAGGTACGTGGCACTATCGTTTAGCACTCCTTTATTCTAAGCATCTCCTAGTGCCACCGGATCATCGCCTGGGCGTGCACCATGCTTGAAATCCTCTACTATCTCCTTCATACAATACCTTTCTCCTTTCCTATCACCAACTCTGCCTCGTCTCTCGTTTGTATTCCTGCCCAGTCAGATATTCGCCTGACTCCTTCATTCATCCTCGGCGTCATCGCCGTGATCCTAGGGAGTTGCATCCGGCTCAGCTGCTTCCGTACCCTCGGGGATATGTTTACTTTCGATCTCACAGTGCACCCATCTCACCGCCTTGTCACTACGCACCTCTACTCGTACGTCCGCCACCCCGCGTATACGGGGTCTATGCTACTCGTGTTAGGTCTTACATTCTCCCACCTTACTCGTGGAAGTTGGATGACGGAGTGTGGACCTCTGCGCGCACCAGGATCAGCACTGATGGTATCCGCTCTTTGGTGGTTGTGGACTCTCTGTGTCGGCATAAGTCGTGCAGTTGCAGAGGATGGACAAATGAAAAAATTGTTTAACGACGAGTGGGACACATAT
>JASFDH010000234.1:0-29887 GCA_036937195.1 Nidularia pulvinata | reverse complement strand
CAGGGCTCAACTCCAGCTCTCCAGTCTTTACTATAGTGAGTGCTTTTGGTATTGTAACCAATTATATTTGCACAAAAAAGGGGTGGCTGAACACATGCCATATTAGTGCCACACCACCTGCAAAGCTGCCTGCAGCACCCCCTGCCTCCAGCATTCTGAACACTGCCTGACAACTGTGACACCCCCTGAGCACTCCCTTACCACCACTAGGAGTGCCTCACCACACATGAAACTGCCCCCAGCATCCCCAGCACTATCACAGGCTGCTGTACAACTGCAACACCCCTGAACACACCCCTACCACCACCCCAAGTGCTTCACCATCTGTGAAACTGCCTGCAGCACCTGCAGCAACCATGAACACTACCTGACAACCATGAGACCTCCCTGAATGCTGCCCTACCACCACTGGAAGCACCCCATCACCTGCTAAATCACTCACACCACCCCCAGCATTCCTGAACACTGCTGTGCAACTGTGGCACTCCCTAAATTCCCTCTTACTATCACTAGAAGCACTTCACCTATGAAACTGCTTGGAGCACCTTGCACCAAAATAGAGGTAATTTTTTAAATATATATTTTACTTATTGATTACAATAGATATTATGTTGAATTTGTTATATTGTACTCCTATGATACATGAGTAATAAATCATATTATATGGTGAATGGAACTACAGAGAAATAAGGGACCATGGTCTCTGTCTACATAGCACAAATTTACCAGAAATCTACCAGGAACCAGGAATTCACCAGGAATACAGGGGGGAGTGTAAAGTACACAAAGGTGGGCAGCAAAGTCACATGACACATCATCTGTATTCAATATGAGTAACATAGATGCTGTGTAGTAGTATAGCATATATGTTACATTATGTATTACATCATTGTGGTTTAGTGGCTATGTTAACTGGTAAAAGTAAACATACATATTAAAGTTTAATTCTTCTAGTTGGTCACAGGTTCAAGTCTTGATGTGTGTCATTTTTATTTTATTTAATATATAGTAGGTAACTGGTAATTAAGCAATGTCAGCATAGAATTTACCTACATGATAGGTGGACTCCATCTACAATGACATAGCTGGAGTCTATCCACTCCTTGTTAATTAGTGGATTTCAGGCAGACTTCATGTGAAGTCTACATGGAGTAACATAATGTATATTACAGGTAAGTTCACTCTCCAGCCTCCTTCAAAGTCTACCTAAACTCCATGTAGACTCTGCCTAATGTACATGGACTCCATGTGGACTCCACCAAAACATGTTGCTGAGTGTAAAGAGTTCACTCAACACATCATTCCAAATTGCACCATTTAATTGCTTATACCAAACAGAATGATATGAAATTTAATTAGATGCTTATGAGATATCACAGACTGCTTGTGCAAAATTTCATGTGAATTGAGGTAGAGAAAGATGTGCTAGAATTCTGTTGACTTGTTTTCTAGACTGACTCATTAGAGGTCCAGCCACAGTATGGTCAGTGGACAAAATGGCAATAAACAGCGTCAATGGCAGTTCAGTAGTGTCAAAGAGCATGTATTGTGTAAAATTCTACTTAGAAGTACCTGTCTTTCTTCTGCAACTGTATGTGAGCAAGCCTAAGGCAATGCTTGACCAGCATAAGTACTCTAATAGTATGTCAAGTCTTGTTCCAAAAGGTGAAGAGGAACTAGAGGTCATAGGCTATGACAGTGCTACATTGGAAAATGTTGGAAGTAATGTCAGAAGGATTTCTGACCATAATGCTACAGGTATAAAAAGGTGAAATGGTCTGTAGGGTAGACTGACAATAAAATTATTTTACTGCCTTACAGACTGGTCACAACCTCTTAAGTTTATTGGGGGCAGGTCTGAAGTGAGATAGTATTTGAAAATGCAATACAAAATGCACAAGATAGGATAAAGTAATGTCTGACACTATGCTAGCTAGATACAGTGCATGGTCTTCTTTTTCACTTATCTAGCTATAACTCTTTGAGATGGTCTTCCTGTCTCTAGAGCTTACAAGGTCACTTCATTCAAAGTAGAGATAGGTCCCTTCTCAATAGAAATCTCTTAATCTACAAGGGTGGTTTTCCTTCCCCTGTAGATACCAAATGAACTCTCTAAAAACTAGACAGGGATGGTCCTCCTTTCCCTCTTTAATTCCCCAAAGCACAGTGGTCTTCCTTTCTTCTGAAATTGCACTTTTTGATAACTAAGTCAGATGGGATGGTTGTTACAAGGTTTTCCATAACAAGTAACCTGCTATGTGACATCTTTTCTTTACTTAGAACAATGGTCACATGAGTAGTTATATTTAGTCTAACCAATGACAACAGTAGTTATACTTAGTACAGCATGCACAGACCATTGTAAATTACTATAAGTAGTGCTCTGTACTCAGGTCTTGCTCTTCGGCTTGACCTAGGCAAATATAGCCTCATTGTCATCTCTGCTCATGTCCCTTGAATCCAAGAACAACTCAAACCTCTTAGACTTAGTTTAGAGGCTCTTCAGAACCTAAGCTTCTCCTAGATGGAGACTTAGCAGCTCGACAACTGTCCTATCTAATAGGAAGTGTGTCTATACATCAAATCCAAGAACCTAACATGTGGTTTCACCACTGTTAGACTGAACCAAGAACCAACGAACTTTGCTTAGAACCTGCAAAGGCTAAATTGCCATAACAATGGTCTTCCTGTCCCTCAAAATTGTGAAACCACTAACACAATTACAGGACTTAGTTCTGGCTTTGTTGTCTAGTACTCAGTTTGTCATTCTCTTATTAGGGTATATGGTGATTTTCACTCTCAAGTTGCTAGCTCTAGCTATCATGTCTAACTTCAAAACTGAACTGGAATATGCTCATATCTCTGACTTAGTGTTGCAGGAGCTGAGGAGCTTGTCACTGCAGATTGCATTATGAGAGAATGGGGGCAAAATCCCTGTTACCTTTCTCATCCCTCATCCTCAGGCTTTTATCTCATCCTAGATAGCTATTTTTAGCTGATTCCATGTCTCAGTTCTTGGTTTGCTCATATTTCAGACATCTCTCACTAGAGAGAATGTTTATCCATATTTATTCTCCAGGATGGTGTTCTGCTGGTGCCTTTCTCTTCTATTTTTTTCAGAACCTAGCTACATATCTGAATATCTTGCCCCCTCTGTGTTTCTCTTACTTATCTTCTCTCTACACCTAGTAGGGTCTCCTACTTAGCTAGTATAGCTCTGTATATTTCATTTATTATTATTTTACATTTTGCCTGTCTGTGGTTATCTGTCCAGTCTTTTCCATGCAAGGTTCCACTATGTTTCCTTTTCTCTCTTTGTGTGTGATTGCTAGGGCTCACATCTGAAGCCAAACAAAGCATCACCATTGCCTCAGTTTGGCTGCACAATAGGCTCTCCTGGTCATGGTTTAGCTATATCAGTTCCCTCTGGTTCCAGATGCCAGTGCTATATTCAGCACTGCTGCACTCTGCATTTTCCCTTATTCTAGCTAGCCTGTTTTCTCCAGTACCTAGGACTTCATTATTGTGCTCTATCCTGTCACAGCTATCTGTTTTCACTAATATCATAATTTAGATGTTGATATGTGGTTTTTTCTTAGTATATCTGTCTAGGGCATATCAAAGTAAAACTCAGGAGGGACCTTTGTTCTAAATTGTGTATTGCATCAATAAAAATTGTTTCAGCTTAGTAGATGTAGCCTGGTCAAGTTTTATGTTTGCAATAACCTTGTAAATGAGATATGAATGCAAGAACACAGTCCTTTCCCATCTGCTACCACCCTGGCCTTTAAAAACACTCTATAAAGTATTGTTTGTGGATGTTATTTTTAACCAATCATTACTTGGTGACTAGGTGCAATACAGATTGTATAATAATTGAAATAAACCTAACACTTGATCCATTCAGCACTACAGGGCATAAGGTATTCAAGGTCTTGACACTCAGGTACATCAGAGAATCAACTGGCATTGCTGCTGCTGTTATTTTGGGAGCTTGATGGTGCAGGTTTCCATACCCTCCTTAATCCCAGGGACCAATTTCACAACTCAGAAATCATTTACCATTGTGTCATTATTGTCTAAATTTGTTTGACTAGGAAATTCTTAAATACTGCAAAGTTCATATCATAATTCAACAGCACAAAGCTGTCTCAGAAATCACACTGTTACCTTCTTTTACTCTGATAAGCAATGCTGCTTCCTATGCACTGAAATCATGAATTTTACCAATTTCAACATAGATACTGAAAAGTAAATGTAAGTCTGTAGAGTAGAATGATAATAAAATTGTTGTACTCCCTCTACAGACTGGTCACTTCCTTTTAAGTTTGTTGGGGGCAAGTCTGAAGTGAGATAGTATTCAAAAATGCAATACAAAATGCACAAGATGAGGCAAACTAATGTCTGACACTATGCTAGCTAGATACAGTCAATGGTCTTCTTTTTCACTTATCTAGCTATAACTCTTTGAGATGGTCTTCCTGTCTCTAGAGCTTGCAAGGTCACTTTGTTCTAAGTGTAGATAGGTCTCTTCTCAATATAAATCTCTTCAATCTACAAGGGTGGTCTTCCTTCCCTTGTAAATACTAATGGACTCTCTAAAATTTAACTAGGGATGGTCTTCCTTTCCCTATTTAACTCCCCCAAAGCACAGTGGTCTTCTTTTCTCCTGAAATCGCACTTTTTACTAATTAAGCCAAAAGGGATGGTCTTTCTTTCCCTCTGACTTCTGAAATCACTAACACAGCTCAAAGGACTTAGTCCTGGACTTTGTTATATGGTACTCAGTTCATCACTCTCTTAGATTAGGGTATAGGGTGGTTTTCTCTCTCAAATTGCTAACTCTAGCTAGCACTTCTGACTTCAAAACCGAACTGGAATCTGCTTGTCCCTCTGACTTAGCATTGCAGGAGCTGATGGGCTTGTCACTGCAGATCACATTGCAAGGGAACAGGGGCAGAATTCCTGTTGTCCTTATCCTTCCTTATCCTCAGGCTTTTATGTCATCCTGGATGGCTATTCTTAGCTCATTTCTTAGCCTGGTTTTTGGTTTGCTCATATTTCAGGCATTGCTTACTAGCAATCATATGTTTGTTCATATTTATTCTCTGGGAGGGTGTTAATTATCTTTGGGCAGTTGACCAGCATGATAAATGGAAGAAATTTGGACTGGCATTACACACTGGCATTGATACATTCCCTGGAAAGATTAACCAGATGAAAGTTTAGTGAACTAATAATAGCCTAAAGCTCATTGCTTCCTATTATCTTGACACAGTGGAGTCTGCTGAATGTATAGTTTTACTCATCCTTCTTTTTTTTATCCCATAACTTACATGTTAAACTCACACAGATATGCCTCTCATGTCCCAGAGTGTTCCTGGCTCTGAGAATTATAGTATTGCAAATGCACAGGCTGCCCTTTGCCACTGGCATGATGCCAACTTGGTGGGTACAATCAAACATCAGTGGATGTGCCATAAGAAGAATGTCATGCCAGAAATTGCATGGTCACAACTTCATTGAAGATTCACCCCAGGATTTGAGGATATACTTCAGCATGGTGTAACAAATGATTGGTATGATATTGGGAACCCATTGGATGTGTGTGTTTGTTGAATGTATGAGGATATTAATTAGTCAACTTATGATTCTTCATCTTTTGCTGGCTTTTCATTCCTTGGACCCAGCAAGAACTTGATTCTTATGTGGAAGGGGTTAATAACAGAAATGAGCTGACTGAAACAAGGTTCTCCCTCACAGTGTCCCAAATGATATATGTGATTCCCTTAGCATTTTGGATGCCTGGACTTCAGGGTATGCTTAAAATTGTGAACATGATTTTGACCCACCAGTTTATTAAATCCATATAATAGGTGAAAGTTGAAAAGGATGCTATTGACTACATTTGCACCCTTTATGCACTGCAAGAAGACTCCATGTTTGAACTGGTACCTGCAAGCTTTGATAAATTTGCCAAAATTTTGGATAAAAGCATGGGTAACCCTGGTTGTTACCAGAGAAAATATTTAGGACATCTAAAGGAGCTTCTATTCAGGATCAAGCAGATGGATGAAGCAGTTGAGTATATTAGTGATTGGGAGAAGCAAATTGCAGATATGGATCCCAGCAGCAACTTGGAGCTTGTTGCAGGGAAAGAACTTCAAGGAGGAATTAATGCAGCTGATAGTGAGGGACAGCATTATATAGGAGGTGTAAATAATGGACAAGGGTCTATTTTTATGGCCTTGCAAGAGCTTTCTTTCGTAGTAGACTTGTATTATTAACTACTTCACATTACTGGTTCTCACCAATACGATTATGCAATGGTGGTACATGGCTGGCACAATGACAGTTTGACTACCGTTTTCAGTATCTACTTTCAAAAAATGCAAGGCATGCAAAATTCAAGCGGTATCTGAGGTCTTGATGCTTACAAACGTCGGAGAATGGATGCCGGTGCTATTTTGGGAGCTTAACAGTGCAGGTTTCCATACTTTAGTGACTGTGAAATTTCCCAAGACTTATTGATTTTGTTCTCACTTAGGATACACATGAACTATAAAAATTTATTCTCATTTATGCCAAAATTAATTGTGACCAAAACTTATGATCTACTATCCTGTTTTTGCAGTCCTTGAATGGGAAGTTTGAGATTCAATTTTAGGTCACCAAAATTTAGAAGAAAAAATTAAAGTTTGTAGTTGAGTTTTTGGTTGCCAAAAATTCTGATATTTCCAGTGTGTATGTGTAGGCTGGTGGTGACAGGAAGACACTAATGGGTGAGGCTGTACTTGATTACTGGCCATTCAACCGACTAGCAGCGGCTGTGCCGTGACCCACTTAAGTAAATATGTGAAATTGTGAACTAGTAAAGCTCCGCTCAAAACGGATAAAGTTCAAACGAAATCACATACATTGAATATACATGACGGTCACATATCTTGATTATTTCTTACTTACTATCCGCATGCTTGAGAGCTTTCCATCACGACCTCCTTGATATCGCTGCCTACGTAGTATAGATTATGGCCAAAATTTAGATGAATCAGTTTGGAGTTTATAGTTGATTAAAAAACGATAGCACATTTTTGCTGTCGCTACTCCATGGAATAATGTTTGCTCGTAAGGCCTACTATATGGTCCAAGACAGCCTCACTCCACAAGCCATGGGCTATCCCTGAATTATAATAGTTTCTATTTGTCGAACGCCAACTTAATAAACAAGATTTCGAGGTGTAACGAACGAGAAATTGCACCATCATTTTTTAATTAATCGTAGGCGTTATTCACCCGTGACTCAACTTGGACGTGCTCCACCGTCGTTCCAATATCCACTTGCAAAATATTGTTCGGGAACCTGGCCGCAATCTCAACTTTGTAAATAACTCGCAACTAAGGAGTAAAAACATCGGACAAAGTCAAACGGTTACACCCCCGAATGATTCATCAAACAGCGTAGCAAGGCACTTAAGTATTTCAATGCACTAAACAAGTGCTATAGGTCCGAGGGCAAAAATATGCCTCGTTCACACCAATTCATGCATTAAGAGGGAATCGAACCCCCGGCGGGTCGAGCTCACTTTGTAACCCATATGGCAACGACCCAGGTTACCACTACCCCATTAATGCTGCTAACACATCCAATACCTACAACATATCGATTCCAGGAATCACTTCAGTCCGGGTGCTCAGGATATTGGAGGGCTGGAATGGTGAGCTCAGAAACTATTATGGACTGTAGATGTTACTATAGCGTGCGAAGTTGGGCTTATGTGATGGTGGGGGAGCGACGGAAGGTGTGCTGCAGATACTTACTAGGAAGTTGCAACGCGGATTTGAAGTTATATGTCCATTACATAATGGAACAGCACAAGGCTCTCTCTCGCACTGGGAGCCCAAGGGTTATATTCTCCTATCCAGAAATAAGAATGTGCATGCAAATTTTGTCGTGTTTGCATGAGAATTGAGGAAGAGATTTAGAGAAGACAGCCTTGCGAAGCCGATGATCACTGCTTGTTTATTTTCGCTCCCACCGTCAAACAAGCTTCTATCTAATCTAATCGCACTGCTTTCCCAGATCTTTGACATTTTGAACCGCCATCATTTTCATCTGTTCCCTCCTCTCATCCATCGATGGGCCCACCCTCCCATCCCCCCTCCCCTGTCTCTGCACCCGCTGCCGGGATGAATTTCACGCTTTTATCCCCCGCCGCTGTGCGATTCGGCCCGCGTATAGGCCAAGTGGTTTTCAGACGCCTTGGGGGTGAGCAACTGGTGATACCAACGCCTGGTTTGGTTACGGCGACGTCGCGCGGGATCGTTCCGCACCTCTCGCGGGACCATGTGAGGATGACGGAGGCAGTGAAATGGGTGAATGTCCCGTTTGAAACTTTGTGCGTATTCTTCTCCTTAGTATAGTCAGAATCTGATGCTTGATGAATGGATGGCGGTAGCTTGGAGCACAACCCCCCCGTGCCGACGCTCCAGCCCGGCCCACATGCGCTGCACAAGTTCCTAGGGTATGCCCCCGGCCAGCACTTGCTCTCAATGGCGGCGCGAAACCCGGCGGACGAGGCTGAGATGCCGCCGAATGGGAACGGCCACGTCGCGGTGCGCAGTTTGCGGGGGATGCGCAAGGTGCGCCGCTTTTGTTTTTCCACTCTTATATTTACCTAATCTAATTCCATGTGGGTAATGTAGCTTACCCCAGAGGCGTACCGCGGGTACGTCCAGGCATGCCAGCCCGACCTGGTCCTCGCACTCTCAGATACGCCATTCACGACCCCACCGTACTCGCAGAAGCGACTCACGAAGAGCATCGAGCGCAGTGCAACTTGGTTGGTTGATATTCTCAAACCAGCCCCTGCTTCCGATGCTGCGCTCGCCGCCGATGCCCCGGATTCCCCTCCCCAAACCCACACTCCTGCCGTCCTCGTACACCTCGCTGGTCTCGCGTCCCTCCCAGCCCGGCGTGCCTTTGCCGAAACCCTCATCGAGCCTCTCTACGGCCCGGAGGCCACTGCGCTCCCCCACCTCAAGCGGCTCGATGACGGCGTAGCCGGGTACACGTTCGACCTGGCGCCGCTCCGGACCTCCCTGGCTGCTTCCGTCCCCGTGTCTTCATCACCCACCCAACCCGCGTCCTCAATCACACCCGTGGTCCCCCTCCTCCAAACTTCCCTATCTCCCCTGCCCGCCACGAAACCACGCATTGTGTTCTCTCCCCGCACGCCGCACGAGATGCTCTTTCTCATCGATGCGGTGGGCGTAGATCTTTTGGACGCTGAATGGGCGCAGAGCGCAGCGGGAGTCGGGGTGGGGCTGGATTTCGCATTCCCCGTGGCTGAGGAGGCGGCAGGAATGAATTTGAAGAAAAACCTGGGACATAATTTGTATGATGCGAAGTACGCACGCGACTTCTCCCCCATCGCGGATTCATTCATCGGAGCATATCAAGCTGCCACAACCACCGAAGGCGAGGAGACCAGGCTCGTCTGCCCATGCGCCGCGTGCTCGCCCATGGTTCCTGCCAGTCGGCTGTACCACGGCATCGACGGGCCAGAATTCTCTGGGGAACACCCACCCCCTGCAAGCGAGAAGAAATACAAAGCCCCGCTCACACGCGCGTACATGCACCACCTCCTGCACACGCACGAGATGTCCGCGCATGCGCTGCTGGCGATGCATAATCTTGCGGTGGTGGATGCATTTTTGGCGGGTGTGCGGGGGGTCCTGGCTCAGCCTCAACTTCAGGTCCCGTCTCATACTCAGATACATCCGGATAAGGATGGCCAGACGGAGACGCCCTGGACCCAAGCCATCGCCGCCTTCTGCGCGACGTACGACCCCGCATTCGCAGTCATGGTCGCGGCGAGGCAGAGCTGGAAGGAGGTTGACCTGGCAAGGGGGAAGGGAAGGCTGGCAAGGGAAAGGGAGAAGGAAGTTGTGGTTGAAGTCCAGGCGGCGGTTGAGGGTGAGGTGGTGGAGGTTACGACAATGGTGGCGGAGGTCTAGATTGTGGAGGGAGTGGAAAGGCAGTAAGGGCCTAATTGCCCTGACTAGCTGGACATGAGGCGAGACGGGGACCTAGTGCGCGGTCCGCTTGGGGGTTCATCTAGCGTATGGGAGTTGGGAACTAGGGATGGGGATGGGGATGGGGATGGGGATGGGATGAAGAATGGCTGGGCGGAACGGGCAGGGGGGAGGTAGCAGGGGTGGGGTACGTGGTGGAGATGTTGGGGTGGGAGTCATTCAGGATCGGTCAGGTGATGGAGAGGGGGTGCCAGTCGGGGGCTTTGAATGCACTGTGTCCCTAGCCCGACTCCGGAACTTGTGCCTGCGACTCCCGAGAGGAGCAGAAGGCTGTGTCTGGGTTCTCATGTACCTCAGAAGCATCCTGGACAGGTGTCTCGGGGGAATATCATGTGGGCAAGGCGATCGCAGCTTCATATCATGCTCATCAGGCAAACAAATCGCGGAAGCAGGTGTTCTCAGGATCAAGCTCGCTGTATTCATCCTTATTCAAAACAATGTATAGCGGGACGTGTACTAATACCTGCATCGACCTCCAGCATGTTCCTCCCGCTCAAGCTGTTCTTGCTTGGTTGCTCTGGTTTCACTTGGCCCCAATGCGAACTAGCATCTGGCATGCTTTGGTTGCGGCTTAGATGAATGCCTCCTGGTCTCTGGCCTTTGCGCACTTCCCTCCGGCACTATCCCTCGAGAGGTTGTTTGTTCCAAGCTGCTACAGCCTCCTTCGACTGAGGATGTGCGAGTGTCGCGGAAGCTCGTACGGGGTTACTAGCGCCCTACGTCAGCCAATTCATTCAGGACAGCAGGTATATTCGGGATCCAAGTCGCTGCTCGCCATTGTGCATCCATCGTCGTTCGATCGTCGCCATGTCTTAAAACAGGGCCGATACTAGCATGACCCCCAGCGTGCCGCTATCACCCTGGCTAGCCCTCTTCAACTACAAGAAGCGCGTGATCCTTTCGTTGCTTGCTTATTTTCTATGTTTCATCACACCTTCTGGGCGGGGAAAATTGGTAGCAGACAGCCGGCAGGAGGTGGAGATGGCACGGGAGAAGGGAGGATGCCCAGGGAGTGAGAGGTAGAAGTGGTGGTTAAGGATGGGCCGCTGAGGGGAGGAGGTGGCGGCAACGGGACGAGATGGAGGGAACGGTGGAAGTTGGGGTTAGGGCGGAAGCTGGGGTTACAGTATGGGATGAATGGCACATGGCGAGGGATCATTGGACCTTCAGGTCGTGCAGCTGCGACGCTCGGCGACGACCTGGCGTCGGGTGGTCATTCCGCTATCAGCTTGTGGTAAAATCTTGCGTGCTATGCGACTTCAGTTGGATGTCTTGCCCATCAGTCAATCTATCCACGGGGGCAGGAGTTCAGGCTCCAAGAGTTTTCAGTGCCTTCCTACGTCTACGTGCATTTTTTCAGCTGATCGAAACGAAGGATGGCCGCTGACGGTCCCGCGTCCAACCTACTTCAAAAAATCATCCTGTCACGGGATATGCCACTCTACTCGCTTCGAGATTCTGCTTGGATCTCTCACCGTGGCTCTTCCTCATCGACCGCTCTTGTTGAACATGACCCCCGGGTGCCTAGCTTCTGGATGGATGGATATGGAGAAGGGCTCTGGCCCCTGGGTGATTGATATTCTCCTATGACCAGGATACTAGCTGAAGCGTTACGCGGACAAATAGAGTGCAGCTTTGACAATGTTGTATTCAAATCGACCTCTGCTTGGGCCTACGACTTCTGGGCTATCGAGTTTGGTTGCTAAGTGTTCAGCCTATTAACAAGATCGTGTGGGGTCACTAGTGCTTCACGTCAGTCAACTGTCTCGGAACATCAGCCCCTCATTTACAGTATCCTCACGTGTGTTTCTCCTGTCCTGGCCCTTTTTCTTCGCCTGGATCTGACAGACACGGCTAGGGTTTGGTGTGCTGACAGTTCGGAGGATGGGTGATAGGGTTCTCAAGATGCAGGGAGCATCGATAGGAACTTGACACTACCCCTGTCATTATCTACATCCAGCCGAACTAAGACTGTGGTGTATGTATGCCCTAAGATGAAACATTAGACCGGAGATGGGCATTGCGTTCAAGGCTGGTGAGTCATTGGGGTGAACCGACGTGACGAAATGCAAGCAATGCAAAAAAGCACCAGAAGGTATACAAGAGATGGAATAGAAACGTGTCAGGGCTCGAGAAGTCAATGATGAACTGCCGGCGTCATTTCGTTGGTTACCCATATCTCCCTTTTGATGGCCATAGGATGGAGAGCATGCCTCATTCGGACAGGCAAAGGAAGTCCAGGTGGATGGTGAAGTGCATTCCTAGCTCCTGAAGCTGCACTATGCTTGGAGTAGAGTGCGAGAAGCTACCCAGCATTGAGAGCGGTTCTATGTGTGGCTGATGATGACTTCATATGGTTCCTGAGTCCCAGACGTGTGTTTATGCTTCGTATGGTGGATCGACGAAGTTCTGACTTGAATATATCTCAGGAACCTGCAATGCTCACAATTGTAGTCACTCTTTATCAGTATTATCCTGCTCATCCATAATGTAATGTGTAACCATGGGCTTTATTATCAAAGAACGATTTGGCGGAACGCTAGGTGGGTAATCTCCGTCAGGCCACTGAACGCGAAACCCCACCGCTACGGATCACTACTTTGACAAAACAAATGCCCGCTACCTCTCCTGTTCTTTCTCTCTACCCGGGCATCTACTGCATCTTCTCCACGTATCCGCTGCCATCATCATCCATCACACATTAGCCCGCATTAGTCACCAGAAGCGCCTGCCCGTGTGCTTGCACGGTGGAGCGCGGGTTTCGCCAAACTTTTTCCCTTGTTTTACCGGGAACCGTTGCCAGCTCATGGGTGGGATGCGCAGGCAGCTGCTGACGTCTACGTGTCCAACATACGTGCCTGCGGAACGCTTACAGGTGAAACTAGGCAACAATGTCAATAACGTGCACCGCCACCACACAGGTGTTCTGAATCTGGAACATTCCCTTTTTAATGTTGTCGGAAGCTATCACTTTTCCAAAATCCTCACTGATCGTCATTTCTCCCGTTTTCTTTCTTACTTCCAATGGATCATATGTTTCGAACTGTTTCTATCGTTGCTTTTTTTTTTTTTTGGAGAACCTTGGCATTCTAGTGTGCGTAGAGTAATCACAAGTATAGTATGTACACAGGATAGATCGCGGAATTTAATAATCATTATGCTTCAGAAATGATTTCATTTTCTTAACAGGCCATCTGGTTTTTTTTTGCGGGACCTGCTGCATCACGGACTGCATGTTATTCTGCAATATTATGATCATCAATGAATCAAACGAAAGCGTCTAACAGGTGTTTGGCTAAGATTAGGAAAGTGCTGTACAATGGAACCACTTAGGCGAGGCCCATCAGCCATATGGAGACTTATACGAAGCTCTTGAATTCGTAAACAATCACCATACAAAATATAGTGGGAGTACTTATCTGGCTCATAACTACTGCTGCCAGTGCCCACATCAAGTCGACTTCCTAAATCGTTTATATCGAAAATAGCAGCGTCTGCCGGCTTTGGGAGGTCGAAAGCTTATTTTTTTTAGGAGACAATCTGCTGGTGCTATGATAGAGTTTCTAATAGTAATTCTTGCAATATAAGAATTCCCGAGGTTCGCGGATTTATGTCTGGTTATGTGATCAGCTTGGATTTGTCTTGGCCAACGGAGAACTTGAGCTTCGAACTCGAATGGCAATACCTTTTGAAGAACGCACAGCCAAATAAACACGATCAACCTTCATGCAAGCTTTATGATCAACCTTAGTCTTGACCCTCGTGGACGTTCGACGAACGTCATGACGTGTACCTCCTGTACATGGTCTGTTTTTCTCAAGCTGCAGTAGTCCTGAATCCTATTTATCTACTTTTGAACACTCATATGCTCCATATCCATGCGCCTCTTTGTTGCTGGAGTGCAACGCCATCCACTAGTGCCAACTTCTTCCCTCTCTTCTTGTATGACTCACGACGAGTACAAATAGCTGTCATTATCGTGCCAAAATGGCAATTATTCATATCAACTTTCAAACGCCAGAACACCGCCATCCGACAGTTGGTAACGTTAGGGGCGTAAATGCGTGCGCTCACCTGATCCTCGCATCTGCATTTTAGTCCTCAAGAGTAAAATAACTGGGTCATTTCGGGAATTGCTGCTGACTTCCTCGCTAGTGTTACGCAACCCCTTAAGGCCCATACCTTGACACCCTTGGATCGGTTTCTGACCCTTGAACGAGGTTAGAATTTTATAACTACTTACTGATTCGTTGTTATGGTCAGATAATGCGTGACAGTAAAAGGGCATAGTGCTGTATAACGCTTAGACCAAGGAGACCGATAACAATGATATAGTACAAAGTAAGTATAGTCACTCGCACAATACTGGCCGGGTTTATAAATCGAGAACAGCACTCATAGCGGCAGAATTAGCGCGCATTTACAGCAATTCATGTCACGAGCTGTGTTGTCTTCGCCGCGGTCAGAATATGAAACTAATTCTCCTGGGAATCTAGATACCTGCGCCTCAATCATGTAGGTATACATCATTGCTTCACGCTTGGCTATCATCCGATCTCGGTGAGCCGGGGCTAGATGTTACATCCTGTCCGTTCCTGCTTTTCGTTTCGGGGAGACTGCGTGAAATAGATATGTTTAGTTGAGTCATATTTTCACGACGTGTCCTTTTAACACCACGTCGCAGCTTGCCCACATATAATGTGATTTCTAGTCACCGGGATGCATCAAAATAAATTGAGGGCTGGATATATAAGCTCTGCCCCCGTTCGCCGGTTCAAATGCTTTCCATATGGACTCATCGTTCAACATTTCAATCGGTTCTGGCAGCATTACTGACTGTTTTACTGCTCAAACGATTCCAATTATTCTCGGAAATGGACCTGTGAACCCGGATGTCGGTGGACTAGCGGTTGGTATCGCGAGTACGTGGAGTATCAAGCCTTTAAAAGGGTCTCGCTAATGCACGCTAATAGACATTGCTAGCAACATCCTATTGCGTAAATGCATTTCTTAATGCATCCAGATTTTTATGCTGATATGGTACAATAGCATTTCTGCTGAAATGGGGAGAAGACGATGTTCAAACTTCCATTTTTATGGTTTTAGCACAGGTTTATCCGATTCTGATCGCCACCGCTGCAAGCATCGGCAGAAATACGATGACTTTATTTGATGCACATTTCGCCATCGCTGTTACTGCCTCCCCGGTCTCTGGGTTTTTGGTTTTTTCTGCCGTTCGAGATTGCATATTTGGCCCTAAGGGCACGCTCTTCGCTAGAGTCAACAACGGCAAATGGATTATTCGTATTCTCTCTCTTTGTCTTCCAGTTCTTTGGATCTTCCTGCATATTTTCATGTCCTATTCTTCAAATGGTTATATTAATAGTCATTTATGCCAAGGAATGACATTCGATCGTTGGTTGGATTTTCTGACTGCATCTAATTTCATTGGCGTGTTGGATGTCATGGGAAGACGTGACCTTTGGAGCGATTTGGAAGGGCGCGGTGGACTCGGAGCAATTTCACTTATCTCGATGTGGATTTGGGGATTATATTTAATTCGGCATCGCTACGATATTTGGGAGCTTTTCATAACACGCAGAAAGATAAGGACTGAAAGGAGAAAGGAGAAACAGTTAAGCGACCACCCAAGTTATATTTGCGGATTGTTCGTTCTTTGGGACATCCCGATGTCTTGTTGGTAGGCCTCTTTATGTATATCTATCCGTCCAAACGAAATATTTAATATTTCCATTTTATTGACAGGTATACCATCTCGCGTACACATCCATGGATGATTGTCACTATTATTCTATGCCTACACTGGAGTTGGGTTCTTGGGATTGTAAAGGGGATGTCTATAGAACAATATCAATTCACCTACGGACAGGTAGAGATATTTCTCCATTATCTAGGCTCGTAACGAAAGCACTAACAAGGTTCTCATCTGCCAAGGTCTTATCCCTCTTCTCGGTTGTCCCTCCACTTGTTGCGGCCGTTCAGCTATCCATTGACTCGCGCAAAGCAATATTAAGATTCATCCACGATCTCCCTTCATCATTTTCCAAAGGAATTCACTTTTGCCTAACGGGGACTCCTAATACATGGGAACATCATATTGGCGGCTCCGGAACAAAACCAGCTGTCCCATCATGGCATTGGATTGCTTGTAAGCATTTTAAAAGTGAATGCATATTCTTTCATGTCCCTTCTAAATATAAATGTAGCTTTTTTCGCATCAGTTGTTGCCGTGAGTGTGGAGCTGTATTGGATTTATCGATGTAAGATTCTTCAATAATATTCCTCTCAGTCTAGCAGTTCCGTAACACATTTTCGTTTCGTTAGATGTCATAGCTGGGTCAGAGCCTAACCCAAGAACATCTGTTAACGACCCTCACAAAGCTTGGAAGCCATTTTCGGTTTCCTGTGAGTGGTTTCAGTTTTGGTCATCTTCATGATGGAGATTTTGGCTCAACATTAAAATGAATGGTAGTATATATATTCGGTTATTGCGTCTGCTGGGTCAACTTGTTAACATGGATAACATATTTCGACAATACTACTGCTCCTACGATGCCTCGGAATCAAACCCTCGCATCACGCTGGCACAAGTATCCAACCCTCAGGGCACTGAATCGATTTCTTTGCCTCTTATTACTGGTGCCGTTGTTTATCTTCACGTGCTTTGGGCCGTTGTTCGCTCCAATTGCTGCACTCCCACTCTCACAAGAGGTGCGTAAGCTTATGCCCTCTCCTTACCTACCAGAAACCTGCTTCTAATTTGATTACAGTACCAATGGCGGCATATGTGTGATCCATTTCCAGGGGAAGTAATCTTGCAAGGGCTATCTCACGCTTCGAAGCCTTCAATTGCCTCATTCTTCTACTATCCCCTGTCATCTATCGTCAAATCCCGACAGCATTATTTCGACTTCGTGATGGATCAAAATAATGTTACTGGGATTTATGTCTTCACATACCAGTCTATAATAAACACTGGACTGGACTCTCCCGGTCAAATATACCCCTCGGCAAGGTCTATCACGCTCGATGTCACCAGAAATACCATTTCAGCAAATTGTTTAACTACAATGCCCAGCGTTCCTTTCGATGTTTTCAAAACCACAATAATTGACTGCATGGAAGGATATTATACCCCTACAGGTATCTTGGAATTCACAGTCACAGACACGATCACGGGCACAGTGATAAAATCACGAGCGGTAGACAAGGAGTGGATATTCAGTGACGATGCACCTAGCTTTGTCCTGCGCTATATCGATGCCAAGGGAGATGTCACAGGAAACATTGTCATGCAAACAGCGGTAACGAAGAGAAATTTTTGTGATACTCTGAAAGTTTGCTTGTCTGCTCCATCATCTTCCCAAGTTGCACCTCACGCTGACATGCTAGCAGCACTTGGTGTGGCTCTTCTTGCTCAAGACCATTATGCAGATTCTTGTACACAAAGTAGGCTTTATACGTAAAAAAAAAAAAACTCAACAAATAATTAAAAAGCAGGTATTTAACGAGTATTTAAATTTATGATTCTTCGATAGTTGCCAAAATTCAACTTGTAATATGTGGCCCAACCTTCTGTCTGGCACTGGATCACAAAACTTTAGTAAATCACCTCTTGAACCACCTCATTCTTTAGTCAGAGTTATCTTGCTATCAATTACCAGTTCGCTTCAAAGCACCTTAATACTAATGGCGTAATGACGTATCCCCATGAGCTGACGAAATTTTAACTCTCAAGGGCCTCCCCAGATATTATGGCCTTGGTGTCTTCAATGCTGAATTAGAGCCGTTGATTGTTCCTTTTTACCTTATTGACATTATTGACACACAAGATTCTGTATCTGTGGAGTAAGCTAACATGCCAGAATGGATCGAATGGAGTCAGTATACGGTTGTAGGTATTATTATGCTGGATTAGAGTGTTAGAAAAGGCAATAAAGATAATAGCATCTTGAGAAGGAATTCATAATTGACAAGTATGGATATATGTATTATTTCACAGCTTTATGCACGTTTGAAGGGCTTATTGATCGCCATCTTTCATAGAGTCGATGAATATCAAGATCGACAGAATTGTAGTACAACTTGAAACTTCGCTTTCATGCGCATTAATTTCGGATCCCCTTTGACAGAGATAATCAATTAGAATAAAGATCTGGGTCAAGGGTTCACATATACACTGGGTGAAGGATGCTCACTGCTTAGTTTTTCTTGTCCTCGAAACCTTGGATGCACTTGGACCAGAATTAATTTAATGTACAGCATTGCTACTACCAAGCTGTGTTCGTCCACTCAACATCCATCAATTTATTTCCGAATCCCAAAACCTTGGCACTAATGACATGAAAGCGTACCTATCCCATTTATCAGAACAAGCTCTCGCCGTTCTGTTTGCTTTCTTCGTTCCTATCATCCTTATGGTCAACTTCCCAATCACTTCGGCCCAAATCGTTGGCTTATTTTCAGAATGTATTTTTTATGGGATCTATTTGGTTACTTGTGGCTATTGCATGCAAGCACTATTGGTTGCCGACAGTAAATGGAAGCGGCCAAAGGACTATCACTGGCTTATGGTGACTGCAGCCTTACTGCTTTTCGTGTTCGCTACTTTGGACGTATATTTTGGACTGTATCACAATCTCCAAGCATTTGTGTACTATACGGGTTCGGGTGGTGCACAGGAAGAGTTCTTGGAGATCTCAAATTGGGTCAATGTAATGAAGGTAACAGTCAATGAATATCTTACTTTGCACATCTCACTGATTCTGCCTTGAGTATAGACTACGAATACGCTCGTGCAAACCAACCTAGGAGATGCCGTTCTGGTACGCCCATTCACATACCTTGATTCAACTGTGAGGCACTGATTATAATTGAAGATATATCGGTGCTGGGTGGTATATAATAAATCCCGAATTGTTGTTGCTTTCCCTGTATCCCTGTGGTTGGGAAGCGTATTGTGCACAGCGATGATAATTCAGATCGAAAGCACAATACACACTCGAATCCTGATTTTGGATGCTGGAGATATCCCTCAGTATGTCTCAGCGTTCTGGTCACTAACAATAGCGTTGAACTTTCTAACCACTGGTGCGTCCATATTAATTGGATCTTGTTTTCGTGCAATGAAGTGATGACTTTCAGGTATGCTTATTGCACGTATCTGGACAGTCGATCATCAGACCCAAAGGAACTCAAGTGGCACGACTCAGCGACCACAATCTTTGGGATATGTCATGAGGGTTATCATAGAGTCTGGAATGCTCTACACCACAACAGCATTCCTGTGTTTTGTGACATACCTCTCTGGCAGTAATAGTGTTTATCCAACAACAGACGTTGTGAGATTTTATATCTAGGCTGAAACCATATGAACTTACCAAATTCCAAGGAGGTGCAAGTCGTCGGTATCGCTTTCAATCTAATACTTATTCGGGCGGCCCAGAGACGATCAGAGGAAACTAAGTTTTTGCGCATGCGGCCTCAAGCTCCTTTTCCTATTTGATTTCAATATCCTCCAAGAATTACAGGCATTGACAAGAATAAAGAGAAAGTCGTTGGTTCTGCTGCATGATATGCAATAAGCATTGATGACAAGTTGGTGGCTTGGGTTTCAAGGTAGCTGACACACGCCAAACAGGTAAAAAGCTGTCTCTGGGAAAATGAATTTGTGAGGGATTTTGTCAGGAGTCTTCTGGTCGCTAAAATATGCAGAATTGATAGTCTCGAAGATTTAAATTATTGTAAATTTGGATAATCCTGAGCACCTATCGAATTTGTAAAGTCGTGCTTGTTAAAGACTTTCATTATTCAAATTAGAAATCACTCAGTTTGACAGTTAAAAAACTTTATTTTTGTTGGTCCACTCTGGTGCTTAGTGTACTCTATGTAGATCAAGGTTCATCTCAACATCCTAGCACTACATGCGATGCGGTCCTGCCAATCTGTCACTTGGCGTCGAAGATATTGACATTTTTGGTGATAGTTATCCTCTGGACTAATTAAAAGTGTGTTGAGTCAAGAAGAGTTTCAGGGGTTCTAGAAAATGTATGGTCTGATAGCAGTTACTGTTGGAAATACGAGCTTGACGCCTGCTCCACTGGAAGTCCGGCTGATGTCGGACCGTTACAGGTCGTATTAATATGTGAACGGACACTGCTTTCCGTATTATACTTCATTAGTTTTCTGTATTCTGTACATAACGGCAACATATTTTACATATAAGGTTGAGTATTTTACTTGTAGTTCTTTACTCGTTTGTCACCTAAATAGCGGTTTCAGCCGTATTGTCGGTGTTATTTCAACAGTTACATGCATGGTTCAATCTGTACTTGCTTCAAAGTTCAGGTGCTTTTTAGCAACTTTTTTAGCACATGGTTGGATGAACATTTTACACAAATTGCTTTCCTTTGCTACAAAACAGCAAATAGCCTGCTCTGTCATTCACAGCAGAAGGAATAGAAGGGTTATGCATATAGGACTTGATTGAGAGGATCCACCAGCCTGTAGAGGGTTCAGCTTAGCAATGCAGCTGTCAGCAACAGTTGGCTACACATTATTTAACAGCAGCAGGGCAAGTCAAACAATTTCTTGGAACACACCAACACAATGCACCACATTTCTGCTTGAACCTGGTTTGAACTAGTTATCTTTTGCTGTGGTGGGTGAAAATCCAGCAGCTGTTTGACAGCATTGTTTCTTTGTAAGCATGTTCATTTTGTATCACCTGCCCTTTCAGCATGCTTGCATTTTGCAACTGCTGGTGATTGTAGTTTCTCCTACAAGTAGCTACACACATCTGTATCAAACTGCAGCTTCTGAACTCTGGATGCATGAACTCATAAATCAGAGATCAATACATATGTGCACTATTGGGAATGATTCATGCAGTTGACTACAATGGAACCATTTCCTGGCTCTTTCCCTGTAAGTTTCAGCTTTCCACTGTATTCAATCCATGTACAAGGCTACATGTCACAACCAATTGAGCACAATAGCAAAGGAAGTAGTACAAAGGTTGTGTATTGTTAGTTTGCTTGCAACAAAGCAATATACTTGTGCTTTTGATCCTGCAGGTCATGCAGATGGAATGGGAGGGATGGGAGGTGAACATTGAGATCACCAATGATAGGTGCTTTCTGCTGTTTCTATCAACTCTGTTAAGCTTATTTTCAACTTTGAGTGGCTCATTTGTGAGAGGACTTGGTTCATAGAAAGGTGCATTAGGAAAACCCCATTTCAGGAAAAAGTAGTAGAGTCATTTCAATATTCAGTATTATACACATTCTATGAACACTGAAGAGTGAACAACTAGCAACTTTTGTTGTTTGGCCTCACTTATTGGTCATGAAAGTGTTGATATTCTGGGATTGGTGCAGTTACCTTGCATCAACCTTGAGTGTGCCCCATAGATGTTCATGTGTGCTACCAATTGCACTGGCTATTCTTTGTCTGGTGGAGATGGACAGGTTGGCCAGTGGTGAGATGAACATGGTTATGGTGGTGGAATGGGTGTCAGATAGCATATACATGTGTACTACATCACATGGCTGCTTGCTGTAGCTCATGGTAAGGCTGAGCATGAGTTTCACTCACAAGTATTCCCACACTTTATTATTTAATTTATTAAGCCAATACTTATGAAAAGACAAGATTCTGGAAGCTCTTCATCCAAGGAGTCTGGCTGAAACATCCAATTATTATTCTTGGAAGCTTGATACAAAGAGGGTATTCAAAAAAAAAAAAAAAAACAATATTTGGGTGTTGTAGTCAGATTATACAGATGAAGAGCTTTCAGAATCTTTTTTTTTTTTGTATGTTTTGTATTTTTTGTATTTTTCTGATAAGTATTGACTTAACAAATTAAGTAATAAAGTGTGGGAATACTTGTGAGTCAAACTTGTGCTCAGCTTTGCCCATGGCTACACTGCCAATGTTGGGTCCCAAGTAGCTTTCTCTCTTCTGTATGCAGTTATATAGCAGAGTAGTGGCTAGTTATTTGAGTTTACAAAATATGCATTTCTATATAGAGATTACATTTCTGATAACATCCCTCTAGGCTGAACACTGTAATAAACTAAGGGGAGAGGCTGCCCCTTCCCTTAGTTTTGAGCTATGTATAGGAAATAAAAGGCCACAGTATCATGTCTAGTAAATACACAAGCTACCAGAGATACTTTGTCAGCCAAAAAACAAAAATGAACATGAGCAGAGTCTAATATGTCTAATTGAGATATAGAAGGGAGTTATGATTTGGATGATGTTGTACATCTTGAATTAAATAATACACTCTCACCAGCTGCTACATGAACTATAATATCACAGATGGACAATATGTACCATGTAACCAAAATACAGTTATCAGGCAAGGCAATCCTTCTGAGATATCCAGTGATATTTGACATTCCAAGGGAACTACTCAAGATCAAGCAATCTAATAACCACAAAACTTCACAAGAGTGTTAATGTTATGGCAATTAAGCCTTTGTTATTGGTACAAGGCAAAGTTCAGTAGTTTTGAGTTCTGAGTTCTGTTTAATAGTGGTGAGACCACATATTAGGTTCTTGAGTTCAGGGTAAGACACACTTCCTTGGGTAAAGGACAGCTGTCAAGTCACTAAGTCTCTTTCTAGGAGAAGCTTAGGTTCAATGAGCCTCTAGACTAGGTCTAAGATGTTTGAGTCTTGTTCTGGGTTCAAGGGATCTGAGCAAAGTGTCATGAATTTGCCTTTTCTTTTTGGCAATTATCATTATCTTATCTTCTGGACTTATTACAGGGACATCTAATCTTGGAGATAACATATGGACAACTGCATAGATACCATGAGGTGACTGTGCCATGAGGTCACCACAAGGCTTGTTTCTTTTATGATAAATTGTTACTTACATACACAGGCCATGAGTAGTACATGTGTAGTACATGAGTTAGGTAGTATTTAGTTACATCATTTGTACTCAGAACCCCAGTCTTGAGCTGGTTGTTTCTCCACCAGTAATACAGTGCTCAACTTCTCTCCCCTATCTTCTTCCCTCTCTGAGTGGTTAGATGACCTCAACATTGCACTATTTGAGTGCATTGTTTGTGTGTCTGACATAAGGTCATCACAAGGCTATATTTGCCTAGGTCAAGCTAAAGAGCAAGACCAGAGTACAAAGCACAACTTATAGTAATCTATGATGGTCTGTGTGCAATATACTAAGTATAGCTACTGTTACTGTTGGCTAGTCTAAATATAACTACTCATGTGATGATTGTTCTAAATAAAGAAAAGATGTTGCATAGCAGATTACTTGTATAGGACATTTGTAACAGTTAAGAACAATGATATAAGGACTTCTCCTAAACAAACATTATAGATTATGTTCATGAGCTCAAGACATTACCTTATCTAAAAAGACTTTCCTGATTTATTTTCCATCTATGTTACATATAGTCACTGCATGTGATTTTATCAATTGTGGATGACACTAACCAGGTGTTTGAATCATGACCAGTGTTTGAATTAGTCCAATAACTCTTGCTACAATCATTCTCTGAGCTTGGATTTTTTTCATTTAGGTCTGAATTGACTTACACTTCAATGCTACTTAGCTTTTCACAAAATTTCAAGGTCTTTACCCTCCCCCACTAATTTCTACTGGAATCTGCTGGATTCTGGTCACTCCAGTGGAATGAATTTTGGCTGAGAAGCCAGCCAAAATCCACTGTTCCATTCCAGTGGAATGGAGACCAGAATGACCAGAACACAGAATACCCACAGGAATGACCAGAAAAGAACAGTGAAATGGAATCTGGTGGCACACTCCAGTGGTGGAATCCAGTCTGTTTAAGTAATATATTAATAATCAGCTGTTTTATGAATAATCAATTGTTTATTGAATAATTACTGACTTCTTTTTAATATTAAGGGATGACATGGGGCAAACTTTTGATCACTAAGAAATAGTACTACATAATATTTTTACTAAGCAATTTGCATGTCCAAACACATAGCCTGCTGACATTGTTGATCTGCAGCACATCACTTTCTGGCAGTGTGGTCATTTATGTGCTCCCCCACATGTCACTTTCTAGTGACATGGTCATTTATGCACTCCCATGCTTTGCTTCCATAGTAATCCCCACAATCACTCTTACTACTTCCCACTGTCTCTCCCCATCTTCTCCCCATCACAGCTACTCTCCAAATCATTGTCCTTGCCTCCATTGCCACTGTGAAGACAACAACAGATGACAACAACAACAACAGACAGCAACAATGGTGATCTGGGGTCTGGGGGACAGAGAGTAGGAGAAACAAGGCATAAGGTGCACAGTAGCAACCCACAAAGCTCTGAATGCCACTGACCTACCTACTCCCATCCACAGCAGCAGCAACAGATGGCATGCATGAGTCATTGCTGCCATGCTCAGCTGCAAAACTGACCTGAAAGCCCCCCCACTACCCTGAAATTGCCACTGCCCACAGTGTAACTGTCCTGCCCACTGCAAAACTGACCCATGCCCATAGTGAAATGATGCCACCCACCACAAAATGACACTACCCACCATGATGCTGCCCATGTTACAAAGGTTTACTATAACGAGTAACCTGCTATGTGATATCTTTTTCTTATTTATAGTAACGATCACATGAGTAGTTATATTTAGTCAGCCAACGACAACAATAGTTATACTTAGTATACTGTGCACAGACCATTGTAGATTACTATAAGTAGTACTTTGTAGTCAGGTCTTACTCTTCAGCTTGACCTAGGCAAATATAGCCTCATTTGCATCTCTGCTCAAGTCCCTTGAACCCTGAACAACTCAAACCTCTTAGACTCAGTCTAGAGGCTCCTCCAAACTTAAGCTTCTCTTAGACAGAGACTTAACAACTCGACAACTATCCTGTCTAATAGGAAGTGTGTCATACATCAAACTCAAGAACTTAATACGTGGTTTCACCACTGTTAATCCGAACCAAGGATCAACGAACTTGCTTTGAACCTACGAAGGCTTAATTGCTGTAACAGCCCACCTCAAAATGATGCTGCCCACCATGACACTGCCCACCACAAAACTAGCCCTTGCCCACCATGATGCTGCCCACTGCAAATCCAGACCTTGCCCACTGTGAAAACTGCCCACCACCACAAAATGACACCTCCCACCATGAAACAATGCTGCCCACCATGAAACAATCCCACCCACCATAATCTGGACCCTGCCCACTGTGAAAACCACCTGCCCAGTGCAAAATGTTCCCCCACCACCATGAAACAACACCACCCACCTTGGAATGACACTACCCACCTTGGGACAACACTGCCCACCATGAAACAACACTGCCCACCTTGGAACAATGCTGCCCACCACAAAACAATGCCACCACTGCAAAACCTGCCCCCACCCACCATGCAAATCACCTGCCCACCACCAAACCTTTTCCCACCTACATGAAATCATTCACCATTGCAAAATGATGCTGCCCACCACAAATCCAGCCCCTGCCCACTGTGCAAACTGCCTGCCCACCATGAAACCTCCCCTCCCCACTCCCTGCCCATGTTTGGTGTCCCCTACCCCTCCCATTTGCTCATTGCCTCCCTCCCTGCTTTTATTTATTTCATTTATTTATGTTATCAATGTATTTATGTAGTGTAAAGTGGCAAAAATGGCTTTAGTTATATTTATAGATATTTGGAAAATGCCATGCCTTGAACCTTAGGGGCCATTTCCCTTGTTTTGTCGGTTCATTCTTCCTTTCCTCCCCCTATCATCCTCTCCCATACACCACCACCATCCCTCCCCTGCTTATTTGCTGCCTCTGCTGACTGCCATGAGTGCAAGTGCATGCAAGCTTTGTGCTGCTAACCATGTGGCAACTGTGCTCACTGCTCCTCCTCCATCCAAATCAAAGTCCACCAGCTGTAAATGCCAACAGTCCAATGCTGATGAGCCTGCTGGCAAGTGCAACAAGACTGCAGATGGTGAACTGGATGTGAATGTGGATATTGACAGAGCTGTCATTGCTGTTGAAGAGGCCAATGATGGAGGAAACAGAGGGAAGAAAGAGAAGAAAGGCAAAGGAAAGGTGGAAAAAAAATGTGTATACAGTTTTTTCAAATGTTTCATGCTCTAACATGTCCTCCAACACCCCCAGCAGGGAGACCTCCAATGACTGTTGTTGGGAGGATGATGTTGAGAATGCCAAGGGCATCCCTGACTACCTGCCACTGTAAGTAACCCCAACCCCCCTTTTTTTGCTCACAAAAAAACTTCCTGCTCTTTTATAGTATTGAGCACAAGCTTGAGGCTGAGGGTACTTCTGTGGCCCCTCCTGAATGCATTGCTCACTTGCTGATTGCCTCTGTCCTTCCTCCCCCACCAACTATCTCCACCAGCTGTGCTCACATTGACCATGAACCCCAGATCATCACTGCAAATACCAATGTTGACAACAGTAGCAGTGATAGCAGTACAGACAGTAGCAATACCAACAGCAGTTCAGAAGACAGCAGTGATAACAAATCAATTGACAACAACAGTGACAAGGATAATGATATCACCCACTCTGCCATCACCCTTAATCAAGGTGCTTTATTTATTTTTATATATCTATTGTTTTGTATTTAGTTTCTTTAATATATATAGATGTCAACATGCACAGTCCTAACTCCCTGCCATCTCTTTGTGGCCATGGCCATGATATAAAGGCCATTGGTAGCTCTCATCATTCTCAACCAGTCATGCCCAGTGGTGCATCCAGAGCATTTGGAGGGATTATTCAAGGCAAGGCTTTAGGGAATGCTCAAAATATTGGGGACTTTAAGACTATTGAGCTTCATCAGCCTGTTGAAGTCAAGGGCACAGTCAACCTGTTTCTTTCCAATACACATCCTACTACCCTTGATATTGATGAAACTGCTATAATTGCAGTTATTGTTCCTTTTGAAAAAGCTCTGGCTCCACTCCTTCACCATGTTGCAAAATACTATTCTCCAATATCCAGTATGCACTTTCAACTTCTATTCAAATTATAATTATAATAATTAATTTGCAGGTAACAACAAGTAGATATATATTCTAGATCAAGTGAAACCCCAGTGGATTGTGAAAGGGAGATTTAGGGAAGCTATTGAATTTGATGATTTGATTGATGAACTTTGGGAAAAGACTGGCCCTGTTCCAGTGCTTACACTCTTTCTGGTGTGTTGTGTTTATACTTATAGTGAATTATGTTTTTTGACATAATAATAGGAAAATTACCTTGAGATTGCCTCTGCTATTCTTCCCTCTTTCCTTTCTTGTCAATCTACTTCTCTGTCAAGTTCTAGGTCTACAGCTTCTTGTTCACATTCTGTTTTTTTCTCAATTTGTTCTGCTCCCATGATTCAATCAGTTCCTATGGCTGGCCTGTCTGGTGATCCAGCTTCTGTTGATGGTCCATCCCCTCTTTCTATCCTATACAAAGATACATTTCTCACATTTCTCAAAAACCCTACTGACTTGCCTTCTCTGGGTTCTGCTTCACTTTGCACAGCCTATGCTAAGTTCACAGTGTTAACAAATGCAAAGACACTGATGAAAGGGCTATGAACAAGCAAAGACTGGGTTGAACATCTTGATGATCAAGGTGTTGAACCTGGCTGGGTGCCCATCTATGTTGACTTGGTAAATATATTCATTTCCAAGAGTCAATTTTACTCAGGGTGGAAGGATCCATTTTTGCATGCTGCAGCCTATCTTGAAATGAAGGCATGGCTACTGGATGATTCAAACTGTCTCTCAGATCAAGATCTTTGGCCTGAGAACAAAAAGACAGATGAGTACAACTTTGTAGACTTGGTCAACTGGCTCAACAAGAAAGATGTGGTGAAGGGAAAAAAGCCAGCTGTTGCTAGTGCAAGTGGTGTCAAGAAATCAGGATTGGGTAAAAAGGACAAGAAGAAGAAGGAAGTGTCTTCAGATTCAGAAGACTTGGCAGAGAAGAAGAAGAAGAAGAAGTCTAAGAAGAGGTCTGAGTAAGCTTTTTTCTCTCTCTATGCATTCTCATTTCAATATGTAAATTGTCTTGTCATATCTTGTACTATAGCTGGCTTTCAACTTGTGTTATGGCTCTATCATTTCTAGGTCAATTTTGGATTATGACTTGGCTTTTGATCTGGTGCAATCTAGTGTCCTTGGTTTCTGCAGCTCAAACAGACAGCCCATTTCCAGATATATCTTTCAGTGCTTTTAGCAGAATTATTGAATCAAACTTTGACACAAAAATATCTCTGGCAACTGTTTTGATTCTTTTATTTACACTTACAGAAAATACAGACTTGCTAAACCTTCATTTTCAGCAACAACATCCAGAATATAGAAGTGAAAACAAGACCAAGACAACTGGATGGATAACTGCACTGGCTAAAGCATTGACTGAACAGTTGGGAGATGAAAGAAGTTCCTTGCTTTATGATGGAGAAGAGGAACATTTACCATCAAAAGAGGTTACTAAGCTTATTGCAACAAAGCTGGACAGCATGGCTATCAATTTAGATTTGACACCTTATAACCATGAAGGTGCTTATACAGGAAAGCTCCTTCCTGTTTCTCTTAAAGTCATTGAGCCTGTTCACATGATATGTCCTCCTTCACTTGTATGTGGAACAGCAACATGTAAAGCCAGATCATTAGTACAAGCTACTCAGAAACATGATATCCCATTGGTAACATTAATCAAAGGCCATAAAATTTACAAGAAAGTTTCTATCCTGACAGGAAAATGTCCAGATTGTGATACATTATATTCTGCAGATCATGATCATTTTTTCCATGAGTTTCATGGAATAGAACAACCAAAGTGATTTTACCTTAACTCAGCTAAATATCTGAAACTTGGCAGTAAATTATGGGTAGATTGGTTATTTTCAAGCTCTGTGATCAATGCAATGTATAGCTTTCATGCTTCTGCTTCTGCATATTCACAATATTGGAATATTACCTTTGGGACCAAGTCTACAAATGTATCCTGTTGTCAAATCTGGCAGGCCTTTGTGCAGGATTCTTTACACACCATTGCAGGAGAGTATAATATCAAAGAGGTTACTACTCAGACATTTGAGCTTTTGGGAGAACAGGGAATTATTAGAGCAGCAGATCCCCATGCATGCAGTGAATTTACTTAGCCATATAAAAAGTCAAGTGATGCTGTCTTGAATGATCCTGCAGCTGTAATTGGAGTTGATGAAAATCAAGATGTACCACCATAGGCAGAAGCTGGTGAAACTATGGATCAATGTCAAGTCTTGTTCCTAAAGGTAGAATAGGAACTAGAGGTTGTAGGTTACAATAGTGCTACATCAGAGAAATGTCAGAAGTAATGTTGGAAGGATTTCCAAATGTAACACTAAAGATAAGAACTGTTAGCTTCAGCTTATGTGCTGCACCCTTCCAGTTCTCATGGGTTCTAACTTAGTTGAGT
The DNA here is from genome assembly GCA_036937195.1 of Nidularia pulvinata. Taxonomy (NCBI): domain Eukaryota; kingdom Fungi; phylum Basidiomycota; class Agaricomycetes; order Agaricales; family Nidulariaceae; genus Nidularia; species Nidularia pulvinata. The sequence continues at coordinate 320 of JASFDH010000234.1, read as the reverse complement.
GGTCCACATGACAGAAGATATTTACCAGGGTCAGAAGCATGTTGGAGGTAAACAAGATATTGATGACTAGAGTCAAGTCTAGTGTCAAGGGCAAGATAAGACTAGTCAACATAAGTTTGACTAGAAGGAAAGTCAGAAGAGGATTGGAAGGTCAGAAGTGAATCAGAAAGACTTATTAGTCAGAAGACTAGGGGTGATATTCAGATTGAAGACTATGGTACAAGATAGGACTACTTAAATATGAGTACTGCTAATTGTAATAGTAAAAGCAGAAGTAGCAATACTATGGATACAAGGAATAATAAAAGTCCTTGACACAT
>JASFDH010000233.1:0-29904 GCA_036937195.1 Nidularia pulvinata | reverse complement strand
TCCGAGTACGAAATAGAGGCCATTATCGATGCTAAACGCGGGAAATTTCCCGGGGTACGTCTTCTAAGCCCAGGCCCTATCTTTTTTCGCCAAAGACGCGTCTCAAACACGACTCATCACATGTTTGCAGGGGAGGATAGGATACCTCGTCAAATGGAAAGGATATGGCGATTCAGAGAACAGCTGGGTGGATGAGGCTGACGCGGAGTACGCGTTCTTTTCATCTCTGTCGTCAGCCTCTGACCAACTTACCTGTTCGTTGTTCAGAAATGCAGGCGACCTGGTAGCAGAGTACTGGAAGAAGCACCCCCACAAGAACAAGCCGCGCAAGTCCACCGAGCCCAAACGCTCGCGCAAATCCGTCGCGATCGAAGACAGTGATGCTGAGTCTGCCTCTACGAAAAAGCGCGGCCGAAAATCCACCACCAAAGCGAGCTCGGAAAACGAAAAAGAGGACGACAGAGTGGCTAAGAAGTCAAGAAAGAGCGCCATCGCCCCCGTCAGCAAGAAAAGCCAGGAGCCTGACGTTGAGATGGCTTCGCCGGAGGAACCAGAGGTTGTATTCAAAGATATGAACCATTACATGAATGTGCCTAATTGGGAGGATCTCGTTGCGACTGTGGACACCGTGGAGCGCGAGCAAGAGAAGTCTCTAACTGTTTTCTTCACTCTGTGAGTGGTCTAGTTGGTTCTTGGGTTCCTGGTTCTCACTGCTTGGGTATTTAACCCGTTCAGGAAAACCGGTGAGCGTGCCAAAGTGGCGTCTTCTCTGTGCGCGGAACGCTTCCCCCGCAAGGCAAACTATTGAATTTCGTATCTTGTTGGGATACCTTGATCTAACCACTTCTCTCTAGCTCATCGCTTTCTATGAAGAGAATCTGCGCTGGAGGACCGCTGAGGAAATCGAGTCCTAAATCCGCTTCGTTCATCCCTTGTGTTTCGTCGTCACATGATCCGTATAATCTACCTATTGCTTTTCAGGCTGCCTCGCTTCTTGTATGATGTCTTGTGCCAAATTTTTTTCTTCATGTCGAAAGTACTGCATGTCAGGGCTACGTCTATGAAATATTGGATATCGCACTCCGGAACCGGCGTGCAGGATCGCTCAGTTGCTCCAGCAGGGTCGAAAACGCAAGCACTTCTTTGAGGCTCCTGACTTCAAACTAGTTCAACCAACAGGATGCGCACTGATCTAAAGCTGAATACTCGATAATCTGGTTCTCTACAACTATTTGCCGGCAGAGATCAACAAAAATCGGCATTACGATTGCAACCGTCTCTTTCAGGCAGTCTTTGCTACATCTGTCAAGTAGGTGTCCGACGTTAACTTATCTGTGTACGACTGGAATAGAGCAGAAAAACCTAGAAGAACCCTGCATTCTGACGAGAGGAAGGTATGCACAAATTAGTTGTATTCACCTACACCCTAGTCTAATGACAAAACTCTGTTCTGACAGCTCATCATTATAATCGTTGTTCACATGCCGAGGTGTGATGAAAGTCTGCCAGGCAGGGTATCCTGATGCGATGAGGAGAAATCGACAGCGACAGCTGAGTATGAGATAATCCTCCAATATTACGTTCCGAGTCGGGTGATCCCTTACGCATTTCTCTCACTCTCTGCTCACTGGCATACAACTGGTCGGAGTGATGAAACGTGATCCGACGCGCTCGAAGTGTATATAGGCAAAAGGCGCTTTGGCTCCATGATGACATCTCATGGGAGTCGGTTGGTGTCGCTCAAGATATGAGCGAGAGAATTAGGGCGGTGCTCAGGCCCCAGCGGCGCTGCCCGACGGACGCGAGGGCGCCGAATACAACGTGGCGTGCCCAAGAATGAAAGGCGTAAGGGAGCGTAAGGGTTGATCTTCGGCATAAATTATTACAACGGGTGTAGCTGATGCATGTCCGTTGTGTGCCAGCTTGGATGTCTAATAAACGACACAAGTGGTAGGTTTGACGTCACCTGAGCCACGCTATCACGAGATTCGCTGAGTGCATTGTTGAGCAGCCTTGCAAGAGTCTGAGCATTGGATCTAGCGCACTTCCAATGTGGCTATGTTCAATGTGATGTTCCTCGGACCAGATCTCGCCGTATCGGATAATGCTCATCCTCTCTCCAACGCTGTGGTCATTGATGGCAGTAAATGTGACACAACAATCTCAAGATGGATAGTCTACAGTATGTGCCATTTAAGCTCTAGCCCACAGTATATGTATTTACCACGGATTCGTTGCTATGTTGTTCCTTTGTGGAGATACTTATCAAATACTTATCAATGGTTCGTGCCTTGTATGCAGCAGTTTGATTGAATATTATGTCCCCATTCAGCACTTCGCAGGTACCTTTGAGTCCAGCAAGATGGAAAATGAGCTTTGCCGTATCGTGGTGGATATACGCCGCCACAATGATCCTTTATAGCACTTCTCCGACGAACGCTCGACACCCATTCGGGCTGTAGGATTTATCGCAGCCGAAGAGTTGCGAAGCATCACTCAATGTTGGAAGGTTCAAAAGAGTCCTATAGATTCCCTGATTTTATATTGTCTTGCTTATAGGGATTTTTTTCGTATCAAGGAGGTGAAACTCACTCAATCGATTCCTGAATGGCGAATAAGTACTGTATTCAAGCTATTTGCTATCAGAACTTGCATATATGCGGCTGCCTGAAAGTGCCGACGCGACGCCTCCTCCATTTTATGCGAGCTTTATTTTAAATATAATACTGATAGCCAGCTTGGTCTGCGGGATTTCAACACCAACAATGGGATTTGTATATTTGGCGGCTTTGTTCAGTATCCACGAAAGATGATCAGGTACATCGGACAGCATTTAATTTCGCGAACGCATGAAACACGATGTTTCCATCGAAGCCTCCAAGCAATGAAAAACTATTGACTGTCGAATTTTTTATACTCGATCGCTAATGCATAATGACGTTCAGAATTCCTGAGTCTTGAAGAACTGGGCAATAAGCCCAGCTTCACTGCCGTTATTATGTTGAGCAACGAATTTGAAATCGCATTGGCCTTCAAAGCTTCATCGATCATCATTGGACATAACCGCAAGGATTTAGGCCTTCGAGGATAAAGAATACCTGTCAGGTATCTATATCAGCCGACCCAGTTTGCCTTGCCTATGACGCTTGAAGTGAAAGATATCCACAGACTCTATAGCTAGCGTTAAGATAGCTAGTATGCCACTGGGCTTTGTGGGGCAAGCTCCGGCCAGAGAATTGACATTCATTAGCAGGTTCGCTGCGGTCAGGTGGTGTAGCGCGAAGGGCTGTTGAACTATATTTAAAGGATTAGAATTAGGTAGAGCATTTCTTGACGGACATAACGCATACTCCTAGGACGGAGCTCCGTATGTATTGAAGTTACTTCATGAAACACTGGCGCCTCATTGTCCATACGTCTCGGGAGGTGGATTACCGGTGATCCTCTAAATTCAAATCAACAGTCAGATATCTCTTAGTGCGACGTTGAAGGCTGCCGCTGACATGCATCACAGAAAGCTGATGACCATCCCTCTGCTTTAATTACTCCGAAAAACATCGAACCCTAAGATCCAGAGAGTTAATATCCGAAATGCATTATCTGCGGACTTCCATGGGAGTTCCTCTGAGATCTGCACAGGTAGGTTGTGCGAATATTATCATCCGAAGTCTAAACATAAGCTCGGAGTCAAGTTCCGACGTTTAGAGAGCTAATTTGCATTGATCACGGATATCTGTGTTAGATGGACTTGAATGGCCTCGCTGCTTTTAAAAAGGATATCGGAAGAGATGGTACTGTAAAACCGTAGTATTGGCTCATCAGCGCGCAAGATATATCGCTTTTGGATTTGCCTTGTACCACAGCGAGGCTGCAGAAATGGGGAAAGTAGGAGCGCCGTAGTTGGGTGGTAAAAAGACCATAGCTGGAGAGCGCTACCTCGCGATTCAATATCTACATAAGGAGCCAATTGTAATGATGTACACCTTGCTGCGTGCCGGAGCTTATATGCATCGCACTACAAGAGATGCTCCGGACATCAGGACAGAAACAGCCGAACGTATGGCGTCGGGCCACCGGTCAGAATCAGCTCCATGTGAAGCATGTCCTAGCGAAGTGGCATGAGAAGATGTTTGTCGTGATGAATGCAACCTTTCTGGAACATGGCAGACTGAAGCTCGCTTGAGACTATGGAGACCTGGCTGCAACAGCATCAAATCGTTCCTAAGGACCCGCAGATCCAGTGGTAGTTCTTCGGAGAGTTTGCTTTCTTGGAATATTGTATTAAAAAACGACTGTTGATTCAAAGGCATTCATCTGCAATAGGATAGAGGTTTAGCCGTGGCAGAATGATAAACTTACTCTTATTGGTGACTTAAGCGGGTTTTTGGACCAGTGGCAGTTGAGATTGACCAGGTCAGTGACAGTCACGCCCAGGACGTTCAAGCTTCTAGCCAAACAGAACCAAGCAAGTCTAACGGTCTTCTTTCCAGGCACCCGGGCCCGAATGTCAGCCGGACTCATCGGAGTTTTTCAAATAACATGTTCGACGTCGCTATAGACTCGACCAGGACTCGATTATATCGAGCGTACTACTGCGCTTGCCACTGCCACTACAGGATATGGAAAGCTTCACACCGAGGGCCACTTTACCTCCTTACACACCACTATCTAAGAATGGCTTAATCTTCCGTGTCTGTCCGAAAGGCTCTCTATTCGATTCCGAGGTTCCAGGACCAGCGCGGCACTATACTGTTGACCTAGGGACACCTAGTTTTTGCAACCTACAGATGTCTCCCATCAACATGTAGAGAACGGATGCACTGCACTCTAGAACTATATTCGCTCTATCCTAGGCACGTCTGGTTGTGCCTTGCACTCCCGCCTGTCTCATGCCCGCTATACAGGTCTTCAGACGCCGTTCCTCATGCAAATTGAGCCCGCAGATCATGCACTATCTACTTTTAAGTACGAAACACGATGACTTATCTACAGCATAGGCACACGGAAAATGAGGCTACATCGCACATGTGAGTAGGGTTTCAAACAAAATCTGGAGCTTTGTGAGTGAATACATTCAAATCTTACACCACGAGTGCACCCATTTATCATCTGTGGCACATCGTACACCTTGCCGAAATCGACAGATGACTTGAAATCACATGTCCACAGTTCCTGTATTATCTCCGTGGAAGAAGGCACATACATAATACCAGCTCCTTTCGTCGACTCAGATGCGCTCGGTTCTTTTCAGCTCTTCAACTGGAGAAGGACCGCTGGGATTAGTCTCTAAGGATGGTCAACTTTGCTCCCTATAGCCTCCTTGTTTGCCGGTATTCAAACAGAATAACGGAACAGTCGCCTTTGAGACAGTTGCCCCCTGAAGAAATGCTGTGTTCATCTGGGCATCCACCAGATATATCGCTGTACGCGCAGCGGCTGGCTATGCTCTTATATGCCCTAATTGGTACAGCACCAAATATATATTGTGGGTTTAAGCATTGATCATTTAAATTCAGTATGGTATTTTTAAGAATATGTCCTGGATTATCTCTTGGCGGAAGTAGCGCTGGTGCTCTCGACCGGTTTTCTCGCTCTTTTACGTGAACTACTTGGAGGGCTTTCACTATCATGCCTCAGCACCGCTAAGGTCAACTGTGCAACATTCTTATCTGACGGCACCTTTTAGTGCCGCTCTATTGTACGTTGGAAATCACTGCGTTTCATCTTGCTCCAAGAGTCCTTTTGCACATGCCATGCGCCCCTCCTCCAAACACGGAGCCGTCTCATTAACAATCACGAGAGGGCGAGCCGGAAGGTAAGCACCGGTGAGTTGCTATAATGTAATTCTGGCCTTAATTATAAGCAGTGCCAGTGAATTACTGACACGACCCATAGTAGGTACAGATAAAAATGGATTATAATCCTCAAGCCATGGAAATTTAACATACAACACTTAAAGGGACCATGTACAAGGTCAAAAATCTGGAGGCAATGCTCTTACCTCTGCCAACCGCAGTCCCGTGCAGGAATGTAATTAAACTTATCGACATATGACCTTTGATCCACCTTCTTCTCTTAGCTACCACAGCTTCTCGGAGCGTTACCCTCCTTAATGGGGAGCTATTTTCTCGAACTCTGGATATGTCTGCATATCCCCTTCGTTCTAATATAAAATTGGTAAATCACTTGAACAAATGATCCTGATTCATAGTTGATTTATTAAATTATCAGATCGCATCGAATCAGTGATATCCTAGTTTTGAACTCTGAGGAGCCTCGCGAAACCAATCGATCACGACGCTAGCTGCATACACACACCCAGAAACATGGACGGACGGCGCATGAGATACTTATAGGCTAAATTTCCCCTGTGCGCCTCAGGATGTCATCTTCGCTAGTTGGTACCTAACTGCCAGTGCATGCTAAGCCTCGGTACTCGAGATGTCTCCGAACAGATAGTTTCTGATGACAGCGCCTAGCTGGGAGGTATGAAGGCACAGTCACAAGCAATGTGGCTTCTCTGTCTTAGACTCAGAATAATCAAGATAACTATTCCCCTGCTCTTCCCTTATGTGACGGATCTTCATTACAGGTAAGAAGGTGCAATGAGTGCAATCGAACTCGATGTCCTATTTGCGGTTTGCATGCCGATTATCTAAAGTAAGTCGGCTTACTAGCTTGGAGGGTAATGGCAAATATACGCAAATACTTAACAGTTTAGGTGCATTTATGAAGTTCGCGAGCCAGTGACAACCTTCATTCGCTTCTAATTTCCAATATGTAAAAAAGTCTGCATGACGATTTTTTTAGACTCCAAGTATATGGCTTGGATAGTCGCGAGAGATCTGGTACATTCAAGTTTCCATTCCTAGAACTTGCCTAGAACTGGGTAGAAATTCATCTAGTAGGACCTATCAAATCATTCTAGAGATATACAAAATGCTAGATGTGTATTTTACCAGGTGAACAAGCCTTTGGAACACTTGATAGTTGTGGTATTACTATCAGAAATTCAGAAAGAATGCCAGGGAGCTCGTATTAAAAAAGATAAATAAAATTAACGTATCTCAAATCCCAGAACTTTCCGTTCCGCCTCCGACACTGGCCACTCTGCAGAAAATAACTCTACTCTCGACCTCGACAACTCCTTGCCAAAAATAATGCCGTTATCCCACGGTTTGGAATATCTCAACACCCAATGTGGGGCAGCCGAAGCAGGTCAAGCATATCCTTCACGTCTGTTGTGTGTTTTATGCGCTTGTGAGGTTTAACTGCATTGCGATGACTATCTCATCCTTGCAGTTTATGCGATAGAAGAACGGCAAAGGGCATCCCGTGCAGATAATCCTTCCAAGTGGTGTGTCGTGGAGGCAGGGAAGACAGGTGGATAATTCCTGGCTCAATGATATCAATTTTTGTATGCCTTGACCGTATCTCGAAATTGGCCCGCTGCCAAGATTGAGAACAGAGTTGTATAGTGCGCCTTTGGGTCTTTTGGAGCTTTCAAAAAGAAATAGGAATTGCTGGAGACGACATGTGCCTTCAGGCATTCGAGGTTCATCTCAGCTGATGGGAAGATCAAAAAATCGGCGTCCTACATTGAGGAAAAAAAGAACATTAGATTCTAATTTCAAATACGTAACCTATTCCACAATGCACGCACGTTAGGTACGCGTTCATTTCCGTATAGGTAGCATGCGAGACTTCCAACAATCGCGCATTCGATCCCGAGGTTCTGAAGCAGCTCCACAGCAGCCCTACGGGCAAGTTTAATCATATTAGGCTTTGGATTGCTCTCGTTTTGGTTGGGATTATTTTTCGGCCCCGTTTCGTTATTTTGGCGATTCAGTGAGAATATGCAAGTCCAGCAGTGAGCGAGAAAGTGGACGAATTTCTGAGCTGACAGTGGAACTGAACTAATTAACGATGTACGGCGATTGCCCCCTTTCTGTCTGACTGTTGTCGTATATGCCATTCTATTAGGCTGAATGTATCAGCTTCTTGTGAGCATAGATAGATCAAAGCTTGCCATTGCGACATTTGAAGGAGCATAAAACTTCATGGGGAAATGGTAAATTTCCTCACGTATTTGCAATATTAAGAATGTATGTATCATTCCGCAGCCTTGCCTTGCGCGACAATGAGAAAATTGAGTATCAATTTTTCTTGTACGAAAGCCCTTCGATCAGCCTTAGGAAGCACTGGAGCCCTATATCCAAGACACAGAGTATTAGTTCGTTTTATTTGAGTCCCCAGTTTCAATGCAACCACTTTTCTTCCGCATTCCATCGTTGAAGCCTCAGATGGTTAGCCGCCTCGTTGTTAATGAATGCCCCTAAGCTAAAATTGTTAGTTATAAGAGACATCGTTCCTCACATCGCGTATGAGTATGGCACCAAAGACTACCTGTAACGGCCTATGAAAGGGCCGCAAGTAAAGGGAGGATCACGATGAGAAACAAAGATTCAGAAGACGTAGTGACACGTGAGGAATATGTACCTTGTTGATCAATCGCGTTGCTGGGATACGTGTGCAAATAAACGACGGCACCACGTCGATTGAACCGAATTTGAACCACTGACGTTGAACAAAGTTACATTACTCCCTCTGCTAGTCGCAGTCGCTCTTTCACTCGTGCTTGCTGCGATAAACTGCAAACATGGTCGTCGCGCGCAAAAAGCCAGTGGCACCAATGCCCCCTAACTCAAGAACGAACTCATCGCAACCTCTGCCGCGTGCCGTGAAAGGGAAGTCGACGCAGTACGACTCGCAGCCGGAAGTGGAGAGAGATGGTGCAGCTTCTGCCGGGAAAGAAGTGAGTGTTATTGTCGATGCTGAAAGGCAATTGCGATGCAGAAGGTAGTTGGCCGTGAATGAATTCCTATGATCTCATGCCACCCCCTATCAGGCTCTATCTTCTCCACCAAAGGGAAAGTCTAGTAAATCGAAGTTTAACTCCAAGAAACCATCATCGCCGTCAAATGTATGGTTCAATTTCGTGTGATTTGTCTTCTTTCTGATTATTTTCTGACATTTACCTTCATAAAAGCGGAAACGACGGTCACTCTTTGACCGCCTTTTCCTTCCATTTCTGGGGGCTATTTTCCTCTATGCACTCGTCCTTTGTCCCGCAGACCGCTCACACGAACATGCCATTTGCCGCTCCCTCTCCACATACCGCCGCGTCATCCTGGAACCTTACGTGCTCCCACCTATCCGCGCTGCAGTCACCCATCCCGCGGTAACTGATGCTTACAAGACCCATGTCGAACCTCACGTTGTCCGGGTGCAAGTCACTACTGCACCGTACGTGCAGAAAGCCCTCGTAGCAGAGCAACACGTCCGCCCACACGTCGTTCGTATTGCTCGCGTGACTTCGAGTGCGGTATTACGAACTTGGGAAGGCGTCATCAAGCCCTACTGGACGCGTGCTGTGGTGCCTCGGTATCACCTTTACATCGCGCCCCTGGTGGAGCGCCATGTAGTGCCAGTTTACGATGCCGCATACACATACGTACGCCAAGCCGAGCCTTATATCCAGAAATTCGCTTTGCGCGTCTCGAAGGAATACCATGGTATTAGACCTCACTTTGTGAAAGCATACGAGACGGTCAAGCCCCGTGTCATTCAAGCATACACTACCGTCAAGCCTCACGCCATCACCCTCTGGGAACGCGTCGCACCTCTGCTCAGTGCTGCCTGGAAGCAAGCACAGATCCAGACTCGTGTTGCTTTCCGGCTCCTTGGTCTTCAGGTTTCTCGTGCCACACGGGAGGTAGGTAACGCCCGCCGTCAGTACGTTGACCCCCATATTCATAGGATATGGGAGAAGGTCGCAGAATCCTCCTCGTCCATCTCCACGCCCACGCCGTCGTTGATCAAACTTGACGATATCCCGGACACGGATGAAGCAAACGCGACTGTCGAATCTATCCTCCAACCCACCCCGCCCGCGCATTCTATCACCACTCCGCTACCTTCTATCCCGGTTGAGCCTAAGGTCCCCCATCAAGAGGTTGTCGTGACTGAAACTCCCGCACCTGAAGAAACCGCTGGAGATGAGTATCCCAATTCCACACCCACAGCAACCCCCGCAGAACCCGAAGAGCTTGCTGTGAGTGTCGCGGAGGCGAGCGCTGGACATGCCTCGAGCGTTGTCGGCGAGTTGGAGCGGGAATTGCGCAACGCAGTCGTTAACGAGATCACGGAGCAGGTCACTCCTACGCCCGAGGCACAGCCAATAGCCACGCCCGCCTCAGCTGCTGAAGTAGATGGTCCCGTTTTGTCTGCTGCTTCAGTGGTAGCTGCCTCCGCCGCCGGTGTCTCGGCCATCAACGTTGAAGAGGAAAATGTTGTCCCAACCTCAGTTGCCGATGACACTGAAGACATCGATGACTTCCTGCGTGACATCGGCCTTAACGATTCCTCAGAAGAAGTTGTTGAGGATGAAGTAGCTACCTCTGTCCCCGACGCTCCCCCAGTTCTCTCAGATGCCGAGAAGGCTGCCGCCGTCGCTGCCAAACGCGCGGACATCGTCGGCCGGCACACGCGCTGGCAAGCCGAGCTCGACTCTTTCAGCAAAGAGCAAGAACGCGTCGTCCGCGAGGGCGTGAAGAACGTGCGGGATGCTGCAATCACTGAGCTCAAGGAAATGGAGAAGGGGCTGCGGGATATTTCCGGCAAGGTTCTGGCCAAGAAGGACCCGGGTCAAGGAAAGGGTATTGTCGATGGCGTAGAGGGTGAGGGTGAGAAGTTGCTCCGCGGGCTGGAGGGCTATCTGAAGAAGGCAGAGGTGCGCAGTACTGGCTGGAAGAGGGAGCCTGGGGTGAAGGACGCTGCGAAGGACGAGAAGAGGAAGGAGGAGGAGAGTAAGTGGGGCAAAGTCACTGAGAAGGTAAACGAGAAGTTTTCGGAGGTGGTGAATAATGTGCAGGGAGAGATCCATGCTTGGTATATGGGTGTGCGGGAGAGGGAGGTTCAGCTAGTGCGTACACGTCTCATTGCGTTGAGCCTCCTGTGTGGCGATGCTAATATATCAATGGCAGGTCCTTCAAGTATCTGCGGAAGTCAAGTCCATCGCTGACCGTGCGCAGGCCGATATCGGGCTCGATTATGCCTGGCTAGACGACGTGACGTACCTTGATTGGCAGAAGTACCATGATCTAATGCGCAGTATGTCTTCCTCTTTTCCCTATTCCATCTTGCTGATTTTCCTCGATCTTCTTAGCACATGAAGCCTTCGAACAAACTGCTCGCTCCATCCAGAACGGCACGCACCCCACCTCCCCATCCGATCCCCTCATGCCAGCACTTAGTTCGCTTCAACATGAGATGCAGGACCTGATCACTGGCTTCGCAGTGCGTATTCAGGAAATCGTAGCACAAGGCCGAGAGATCTTCTCGCCATTCACCACCCCGGAGGGAGAAGAGGACACGACATTCAACATCCCGAATCCAGTTCAAGATGATTCGAGTGCTGAGGAACCGATGTACTCGATCTTGCCCATTAACCCTTCTACGGGAGAGTCCGAGAACGAGGAAGTCGTGGATGCAGCGAAGGTGATCATTGGGAAGTCCAAGAAGCAAGTCGAGGGTGCCCTTGATGGGGTGAGTGTGGAACCGTCAGTGGAACAGGGTGTCGAAGGACAGTCAGAGAATGAGAAGGTTGCAGATGCTGCGAAGGTGGTCATTGGGAAGAGTCAGGAGCAAGTCGAGGAGGCGCTGAGCGGAGTGAGCGTGGAACCATCAGCGGCAGTTAACCGAGAAGAATTGTAGATTCTAGGAAACTGGGAGCGATATGATGACGGTAGGAGATGCTACACTACATTGGAGACTGTTATCTTCACAGGATACCGAACCGGGAGTTCACAAAAACGACGTTGAAGGATTTAGTACGATATGGTATGAATTATTACACGCTCCCTTGCTTACCTACATGTTTCACTGTCCACTTTTATTGCATTCGTTCATATGTTTATCCATTATGTTGTCATTATGCAGGGGAAAATTGCGAATTGGCCACAAAATAGTTACCTAAGTATTGTCTGGTCAAACGGAGAGAACGGAACTTCCGGCCCGGTAACTGCCCGTAATGCGAATGCTTCTTTGATTCTTGTCGGCAAGACAGAGGCGTGCAGCAGCGGCATTCAAGTCAGGAGGACATTTACTGATACTTATATAACGGTTAGTGCAGTCATTTTTGTGAGGCAATATCTCATGTTTACCCCAATTCTGCTGGCCTATCTAGGCTCTCTTATATTCCTCGCGGATGCGCTTCTAATAACCAACGATGTACAAGACGTGGCCAACCGTACGTTCAGCTATATAATAGTAGGAGGTACTGCAGGTGAGCCTCCAACATCACATTCGTGCTTTTATGTCAATCTACTTACTGAATAAATACACTTACCATAGGTTTGACTATCGCGAACAGGCTCACAGAGAACAAGAACGTCACAGTATTGGTTATTGAAGCCGGCAAGGACGCGAAGGATGATATCAGAGTGACAGACCCAGGGAAGTTAGTAATTTACTTCCTCAGATCCCACAGTATTAGTAAAATTACTAACCCAACCATTTATCGTATTATAGCTTTTCTGTAGCGAATTTTGCGGACCTGTCATGGGGATACCTGACTACGAATCAAACTATTGGAGGAAATGCTTTGAGCCTCACAGTGTAATCAACCTACTACCTTATTTTCCGTGTTTCTTGTCTCACTCTAAAGCATCACTAGCGGAAAGGCTTTAGGTGGAAGCTCTGCTATTAATGGAATGTTGTTCACAAGGGGAACAGTTGCTCAATACGATGCTATTGAAGAATTGGGAAATCCAGGCTGGAATTTCGCTTCCTTGCAGAGGTATGTTTTAATCAATATCAACTCCACGCCTTTTATGCAACGTAGCTTTCAAGCTACATGAAGAAGGCAGAATCATTCCGCACGCCTAATCCTGCTCAGATCGCCCTTGGAGTGGAATATGACCCTTTGGCACACGGAAACTCTGGACATGTCGTGACAGGCTTCCCGAATCCATATCCTTGTCCTCAATGCAACTTATGGGATACGTTAATCGAATCCATGGGCTTGGCATTCCCGGGATTACGATCCACAGGGATTATTGACCAGTGCAGCGGCGATCCCAGAGGAGCTGCGCGGTGTGCTTATTCGATAATTCCTGGTCCAAGCACTGGTCCAAATGCTGGTCAAAATATCCGAAGTAGCAGTGCTCAAAGCTACATATATTCTTTATCACCTACGGAACGGCCGAATCTGCAAATTCTGGTAGAGCATCAGGCAACAAAAATCATTTGGGATACTACTCCAGTCGGAAAGCTTCCGAAACCGCGAGGTGTTGCTATTCAAGCGGCTGTTTCTCCGTCTGGATCCACCATAATCAATGTAGGTAAAGAGGTAGTAGTAACTTCTGGGGCAATCGGTGTGAGTTACGCTTGGATCTTTGTCGATTCAGTATTCATTAACCTGGTGCGACAGTCTCCCAAATTCCTCGAGCTAAGTGGCATTGGAAACAAAGCGCAAGCTCCCTTATATATTACTATTCCCCTATTTTTATATTGTTTTTTGCAGCATTCTTGAAAAACTCGGTATCCCTGTAATAGTATGTTACCTGCTGAGCATATAATAGATCCGAAACTTACCATGTACTTCCACAAGGTCGACCTTCCCGCGGTAGGAACCAACCTACAAGATCAATCGTTAATAAGCTCAACCTTCGCATCTGTGATTCAACTGAATGGTACAGCGTCACATGCCCCGATTTCAGGAGCAGCCGCGTTTGTCACCTTGCCCCAAATGCTCGGTGTTGAAGGAGCAAAAGCATATGTGTACGAACTGAGGAAAACTATTAACCAGAGAGCCTGTGATATTGTTACAGCAGGAGCCGGAATAAATATGGCAGGAGTCCAAAAAATGCTACAGATACAGGCCAAACAGTTCGATGAACAAGGAGGTCAATGCAATGATTTACCTAAATATGATCATTGCGACGTTCTTACATGCTCGTCCTTATTACTTTTAGCACCTGTCGTTGAGTATACCTTAGCCGCCGCTCCGGAGCTAGAATTGTTTGGTACTGCTGCTTGGATATTAATTCCTCAGTAGTAGGTGAATCTTTTCCGGCTAGCGTCGTGAACTCACTTTTTTGTATTTGTCAGTCGTGGAACAGTTCACATCAGCTCTACAGATCCTCTAGTTCCACCTACGAGTTCGTAACTATATTTAGCTTCAGAAATATAACTAATGCATGTTTTTATAGTAAATCCCAACTACCTTACTACCTCATTTGACTTGTCTCTTATGGTCAATACCTCTATGTCCGCGAGACGTATCTTCAGTGAACCTGCGGCAAAAGCACTTTACTCTGCAGAACTTACTCCTGGACCTAGTGTTGAGACATCCGAACAATTTGCTGCATATGTTCTTGATACCTATTCAGCAACCTTGCATCCAATTGGGACGGTGCCAATGCTCCCACGAGATATGGGGGGAGCCTTAGACCCTCAACTGAGAGTATACGGTGTTCAGGGAGTCCGTGTTGCCGGTATATCCGATTTTACTGCCTTTTCAAAGCCGCATATCTCTGATTTTAAGCTCTACTTACGGGACGAGATAGATGCCTCCATCATACCGCTTCAGCTATCAGCACATCTTTCTTCTACAGTATATGGCATCGGAGAAAAGGTATATTCCTACTATCATTCGCTGAATATCATCACTTAATATTTGCCTTTCAAGGCCGCCGATTTGATCAAGGAAGCACAGATTTTATGATGAAGCAGCTGGTATCGATCTCTTTTTGTTATAAAAGCTTCCGCGTAACACCTTCGGTGCCGTTAAAACCACATTTAAATATAACTTGATATATCTTTGCTTCTTTTGGTTTTTTCGACACGACGTCGTCATCCATTTCTGCCATTCTGAACCTAATGTCATCCACAACATCAGATTGTAGAGTGGAAGAGAGAAACTGCTTAAGAGTGCTGACATACCACTGCTGCTAATACTTGAAATTCCTACCGGCTTCGCATTTCCACTACTATGTTTACGACCATAGTGTCTGTCCTGTAGTGCTCACCCCTCCTTGCCGGAGCATATCTGATAACCAATAACGCATCTGATATGGTCAATTATGCATTCAGTTATATAGTCGTAGGTGGGGTACTGCTAGTAGGTCTGGACATTTGCAGTAGATGACCCTAGTATACTAATAGTTGCGGTTCCATTCCCAGGATTGACCATTTCCAATAGGCTCACGGAAGATGAGAACGTTACTGTGCTTGTCATTGAGGTAGGCGACCATGACCACTCCAATAGTGCGATAGTAAGCATCGATACAAATCTACCGTGGGAATACCTGACTACGAATCAAATAGTGGAGGAGAATGCATTGAGCCTCACGGTGTAAGTAACTTGCTCTGTTTGCTTGATAAGTCTGATGAGTATACGGTGTGCAGGGAGTACATGTTGCCGGTATGAGTATTTTATATATATGCAAATTCAATACAGTCCTGATTTTTCTTTGCACAACTTGGGATAGATGCCTTCATCATACCACTCCAATTATCCGCACATCTATCTTCCACAATATATGGTGTTGGGGGAAAAGTGGATTTTGACTTTGAATTTAGATAGATACATGATTGAATATTTTATGTTTTCAAATACAGCAGATTTGATCAAGGGGATTATACTTTAGTTATATTAATTCTTGAAGTACTGTGCACCATTGGTAACACTTCTACGCAAGTGTCCGCAAAGTTATCATAGCTAATTTGGTGATATCCTCTGATGTAAATCCTTCTAGTATAGATCAATGAATCCGATTTTAGAATCCTGTGAGTACCGGGAATATTTCTGGTAATTATGCCATCCTTGTAGAGAGATATTAATCTCTTGTGAGCTCGAGACCCATGAGCCTGCATCGCAATTCAATACACTAGCAGCATATGGTAGAGGAGTCTATTATGAAGACCCGAACAAATTAGAATAAAATAACTAGATGTCTCGAAAGAGTCCGAATTATTTTGAATTCTACTACACATAGAGTAGGTGGTAATTTCCAACGAGTTCAGACTTCAGGCTGGTAAGCAGTTTCCGTGAGAAACGGCACTGACCCACTGTATTTTGTAGTATTTTGCAAGGGCTTCAATGTGTTCTATCTCCGCTCAAATTGGGAGGCCTACAGCTCGAGCCGCTGACGTTGACTCGATTCCTTGTCAATTTCCGGCTACGATGGCGTCCGATCGTAGACCAACCACTTATACTCATAGACGAAAATATTATAGGAAGCAGAAGTCCAGCGCAATACCTTCCTTAGTACAGTCTTTCTCTCAGGACCTCGAGCAAGACGTTATTATCCGCACAGCGATATCACCAAAAACATTCAAGCGCACTCACCCCACTGAGGATATCCCCGGTTCAGCCTCTAAAAGAAATAAATCTTCACAAAATTTACAGCACAAGAAGCAGAAACTTAATCCCACTAGAACTCGACTTAACCTTGCTGCCGTCTCAACGTACTCGAGGGAAAGCATTAGTAACGGTATAGAGCGTCAACGAACGACATCTCAAGCACTCAAAGAAAATATTGTCCCCTCTGCAGTTGCTCTCATTTCCAGGAATGAAGTTCTAGCTGGTGTTTCTCAGTCTACTGAAGGTGTAGCTGTTTCGAAGATGCAAGGACTAACGACAAACCGAACATCAAAAGAGATTCCAGATACCCCGCAAGTGGCTTATGCCGTGTACCAAACGAAACAAAAATCAAATCCGAAGCTACGTCAGAATAAGCGTACTTTAGTATCCGATGATATTCTAGCGAGCCCATTCAGCTCCAAGCCCTTTTCTAGCAGCCAAGCATCGCAGGATAGCTTCGTTCCTTCTACGCATTCCACAAATGCAGCTACACGACGCAGTTTATCTAAGGAGAATGATAACTCTGAGGTATCATGCATCAGAAGGTTACGAGACCATGCGTATGCTTTAACTTCAGACTTCATCCCACCGACCCCAATCCTCCCGCGCATATATTCACGCCCCCAGAGCATCAGCAACAGCACTGGAGCATTCTGCCCTGGATTTTCTTACGATTCGAACTTCATTCGCACTGGCTTCATTAAATTCTCGTCACCTGGTTACATTGATTTCAATTGCGCTCCCTCGCAATCACCCCCTCCAAGCCGTTGTTCGTTTGGAAAGGGAGCTCAGTTAATGTCGACACCTAGGAAGAAGCAGCTTGGATTTTCACAGAAGACTACACGACCCAATAGCATGGAGAGCTCGTTAAAGCATTCTTACGAAGACGTAACTATTTTGTCGGTGAAGGATGTGGTCTTAGGATCTCCAGGGCCGTCATATAAGCCTCCTCGAGATACCGGCGATGAAATATTACCAACGATTGACTACTCAACCTGGATAACGGATAGTCTAATATCCCCTCCAACTATCTTTCGGCGACTTCCCCGGACGGATAGCGGCGACGAGGCGCTGAAAATACCTCCGGAACCCATACATGTCCCTTTGGGGAGCAAAAGTCTCAATATCCATGAAATACAAATGATTGATGAAGCGGTTGCTGGAGGACCGAAGTCTTCTGCGTACATTCGTAGGTGATAATTAGTTCTTTTGCTGACACATTAACTTATGCAAATATCTTCTCAAGCCCTCGATATCTCCTTACCTTTGAAAACAGATATTTTGGCTCATCAACTGGAGAGTAATATGATCGCTGAGTGTGGCACAGTTCGTTCCGCATTGAGAAGCAGGGATGGGACTGCCGTAGGTTCTATTAGAAAATGCATCGGGGGGTGCATTAATAGTCCGAAGAGAGCGCGGTCTGAGGTCATTTGCTCAACCGCTGTAAGCTTACCAGCCATTATTCAGCTGCCCGACCTTCATGGATGGCCTGTGGTGCCTGTTCTAGCCGCGCAATCAGATCCAGCTGGTCCTGACCTTCCCACTATAGAGGAAGATATTAGCACAGGTCGCGCGACTAATGCCACCATTCTTTCGTGCCCATCTTCTGACCCTCTGAATGCTTTTGCATGCAGTGCATCTGACGGAACAATCTCTCAGGTACCAGCTGGTATCGGTTTCAAGCGAAAAGACAAGAAGGCGCGATTCGAGGGTGCCTGCATTACTGTACAAGAAGCTGCGAAGGAGGATGACTTCTCGGACGATGAATTGCTGCTGAAGCCTGGATTTAATGTGTGGGAGTGAAGCGTCCGAATTTCATTTCATTTCCTTCCACTTTGAGTCAACAGGTATTATTGATCCTTATTTCCTAACTTCAGCATTTCGTCTCATCCATCCGTGACTTCATCTGTCCTAATTCTGACGCTTTTTACACGGGAAAAATCCTTTGTCTCGACTTTGATCTCCGCTTCTCTTCCCCTTTATAACGATGTCCCCACTTCACGTGTCACTGGCTATTCTCGTTGTTTTATTTTGGTCTCACATCGGATTCCTGTCTACATTTTTGAACGGCAATGGTGTTGATGTGAAATGATATGTTTTCAAGTTTGGCGAACCGCAGCAATCCAAAAAAGAACAAATGATAGTATAGCCGCTCAAAAGAATTGTATCCATTCAGCGGCAGCCGCCTCACATCTATCAAGACAGAACACAAATTAAGAAAACGCGAATCGCAGAAAACGACGCTATTTTCCAAGAGCTATGGACCGGGGTCATGCCTATGGCCGTAGCATTATTATTTATCTGCTGCTGGCAAGGATATGCTAGCAAAGAGCCGCTCGCTAGTTTAAATGCAGCCTAATAACCCATCCATTGATGTATCATCCTGACTTAAATCACTCGAGATGTTATTTAAATCTGGAGGAAGCGGATATGGAGTACTTGATGAGCCAACGCATTGGAGTACCCGCCCCAAACTGTAAAACCTACTCGATGAAGAAGGACAGCGCAATTGATTATACAGAATCCGGATGCTATGAAGGAGAAATGCAATCGATTTCTGTACACTTTTCTAGGTCCCAGCCCTTGAATGTGGAAAGAAGACAAAAGAAAAGCCGTTTTCCAGAACTCAAGAGATCGAAGCCATTGGCTGAAAAGACAGGTGCTTTATGATTGAATCCCGTTATTGAAATCAGATCTACTCGGATTTTAACTCCTGCTGAAAATTAAGCGGTGAAATGATATATCTGTAAGGTGTTGGACAAGAATATGTTTCAAGATTGCTCACCTGGATGAAGTCCATAGAGTGTAAGACTAGTGGTCGCTCGCTTCCCGATTGTTCCCCGACGAAGTGAGACTCAAGTGCCTCCGCTGCAGATTGATGAAGATAAGGCATGGAGGAAGGAGCTGTGTCAGCGATGGACATATATATGGTCATCCAGAATGTCAATGTGGTTTGGCACAGATTCGCCATCAAAGACGATGGTTTAAATCGCTGGTTCGGCTGGCTCGAGCTCCTCGATATGACTCGCCAACCTATGTCCGAGATTCTTCTTCCCATAGCGCTCTCTTAATCTCATCTTGATTGTTCCAATTGGTTCATAAGAGGAAGAGAACGGGAGATATACCCCTTAGCAACGGCCCCATAATTGATCTTCAAGTTTTGAAATGCATGACTCACCTCCACGATCATAAGGCTCCATAAGGTCGTGAAAATGTTGCAAGACTGTCTGCCACTGGAACATAATTAGCGACCTCGGCAAAATATTCGGGAAAATGAATGACCCAGCGCAATGACCACGGTACTCAAAGCACAAGCAAGCTGATAATATGTGATATGATATTGGAATGATGGTGTTAGTAAATGTCATAAAATCATCTGCATTCATACCATAGCGCTGGCTAAGTTTTTCCAAGGTCTAAATATGTCGTATACTTTTTAAAGCAATTTTGTAGCAGTACTAACTCCTTATGCCATTGAGAGCTTGGGAAACAATGTGCGTTTTTCGGTAAAGAAATCATTTGTGATATTCCGCTAGCTGCGGGACATTGCTGATATAGTTCCAAAACAGCATTCGATCGTGAAACGAGCTAACCCGAAGAGATATCCCAAATTGGTTGCCTCAGAATTTCTATTGGCAAGTCCGCTCCAGTGTTTAGCATTCCTAGAAAGGCGTCGCGGGGTTCTTTGTATCAAGGTTGGCAACGAAGAATAGGTGAATATCTATATATCTTGTGAACCGAAGTTCTTGTTAAGCTGAGATTCCTGTGCACGAGACCTAGAAAGGTAGGTAAGACCGCGGTAGACTAATATTTTGCGGTTATTTGCAGAGAGGTTCAAATATAAGCAAGACCACATGGAGGAGCGGTAACAGAGGATTTGAAGAACTTTGAGCGAATGATTTGAACGCGACAGTAAGCATACCGCCATGCAAGAAACCGTGCGCTTTGACAAGGTTGTTGGTCGAAAGCGTGAATTGATACAGTAACAAACAAAGCGCTACGGAGGTTCGGCAAAGGATCGGTCCTATCTGACATATCCCGACCAGCTGACCGAGCCTCCGCGGACAAATCATATCTGCAAGTCTACAATATAATCAGGCGATACAGTGAGCTGGAAAGCAAGAAAAATAGTATCTAAATCCGAGTACAGTAGAGTGTACAAACCTCTAGCTAGAGCTACAAGACTAATGTCTTGGCAAGATACAAATAGAGACAGAGAATTGTACTTATACATCGACAACAGAAAGAAAGATTATGAAACCAGTATAGCTTTAAGTAAGTGTCGGTAGCGATGTCAGGGTGAGCCGCAGGGAGCTGATGCAGATGATTGAGCTGAGTCCTGAACGATCCCTGCTGGATAAATAGTGGGCGGAATGGGAAAAGTTGTAGAAGGGCCATACTGACGCGGAAATGCCGGCTTGAAGGGACAACGTCGGAAACAAAACAACAAAAAAAATTTAAGGAAATGCCCGTGAACGTAAAATAGAAAATGAAAAAGGGAGCCGACGAGTGACAGCGGGTGGCTTCATGATGGATAGGAAACGTCCGCCACGCTCGGGATGAGGGCCCGTGTGAGCTCGTGTGGCGGTCTGCCTTATAGGCAGCATCTAGACAACTGGACAAGCTGGGCAGTAGGATACAGAGCCCCCTGGGGTAAGGCATAAGAGGATTCGACCGACGGGCGGATGGCCCGAATGGGCCACTTACACGATCGAACCAAGACGTAAGTAGTAAGGGTCGGGTGCGTAGCCGCGGGATAAGTGCACCTGAGGTCCTGAGACGCTTCGATGATAGCGAATCTGGATCTTCAGCCAAGCATTCCTCGCGAGTCTGCAGCACAAGCGAACCGGGGGGAGGACGTCCGTCCACAAAAACAAGCCAGGCCCAAGATCCAGCACCAGCAAGAAAGCCAAACACTCAGCGCGCTCCGGGTCTAGGCACGCTTCCCGCGCACGACCAAGCCTCCGTCCCACGTCCCGACCGCCCACCCCTGCTCGACGAGCGCCTTGCGCACGGCGGGCTTGAGCACGCTCACTTGGTTCACGGAGTGCGCGCCGCGGCCGGTGATGATCTTAAGGGGTTTCGCTGTAGGCGAACGAAAGACTGAATACATAGAAGAAGGGGAAGGGAAGGTAGAAACGCACATTGTGAACAGCTGTACTCGCGCAGGATGTCCTGCACGATGACGATGGCTTCGGAGACGGTTGTGCCGTGAAGGTCGACGGTGTCTTGAGTGCCTGTGGCTAGCCTGGAGAGATAAGAAGCGTCAGAGGTGTGTATAGGAGAAGAAGAGTAAACGGATGAAAGTACCTCTTGGACTCCACCATCACACGAGCGGCGTTGAGTGCTTCTTGACGGGCAAGTTCTTGGAACTCCCTAGCCTATGCATAGAAACAAAACAAAAATCAGCATGAACATATCTTCTCTATCACCCCAGCGCGAAAAGCGCAAAGAAAGAAACGCACCCGTTCCGCGAAATAAAACGCTACCTCCCCGCCCCGCGTCTTCGTATTGCCTTTCTGCCACATCCTCGTCGCCTCCCTCAACAGCTCATCTCGTTTCCTCCGATACTCCGCCGCAGCTAGCGCACCCGGCAGCACCTCCACGCCCTTCATAGCCCCAGTCCCCCGGCGTGTCTTCCGCCCATTCACATCCCGTGTATACGCGGGGATGTGCTGCGCGTGTTCGTAGGGCGTGCGTGCGGGCACACGGCGAGAGGGCACGCTCTGCCATTGGTACGGGTTTGGCTTGTTCCCTGTGGGCGGGGGTTTGGGTTTGCCCCGCGCGAGAGGGGGGTCCGGGACCGGCGGGGGCATGGATGGGAGGGCTGGGCTAGGACGCTGGGTGGTTTGTTGCTGTGGCTGGATGGACGGGTTCCGGGAAAGGGCTGGGGGAAGGGGCAAGGTGGGCGAGCGCGGCGCTTGGTGGTGGTATACCCCCATCTCCAGGTAGCTGCTGGCGTCGGAGTCGAGTTCCTGCAAGAGCTTGGCGAGGTCGAGTGCGTCGTCCCCGCGGCCGTTTGTGGCATTCACCGCTAGTTCGGCGTCGGAGATGAGGCGCGCACGCTGTTCAGCGTCGAGGGTGTCGAATTCGGAGAGGAGGATGTCAAGCAGATTGAAGAGGACAGTCGTGTGCTGGTCTTTGAGCGAGGGTTCTGCTTCGTGAGGGTGGGATATGGAGGTCAGAGCGGCGCAGAGGGCGTCGTAGGGTGTTGGGTAGTCCGGGGAGTGGAAGTAGGATTGGAAGTGGGACACGGGGTGCGGCGGGAGGAGGGTCGCAACGTGCGAGGAGAGGGAGGAGAGTTGTGTCCATGGGTCGGGGGCGGGCTGAGATTGCGAGTTGGGTTTCTTGCCCCGAATATGGTGCTGCTGGCGTATATCGGCAATGGCGATCCTCGTCGGGCGCGCGGGCTTCTTCTTCACCGTCTTCACGGCCCCAAGATGATGGTGATGGTGCGGATAGTTATCGCGCGGCTTCTTCTTCGTCCCGATCGTTTCCCAGTCCGCATCCTCGTCCTGGAAGACATAGACGAGGTTCTCGTCATCGTCTATTCCGTCGATCCCGCGCTCCTCCAGTTCTAAAATAGATTCGTGCGATAGAATGCCCGCGATTACATCCCACATGTCAAGCTTTTTGTCACCTTTCTCCGCGTCCTCCAGCGCCTTGTTCAGGCGTGCGGTAGGTATATGGGGTAGTGCAGCTTGTAAGAAACCAAGCGGAGAGCTGAAAGGGAGGTGGGATCCTGAGTCCGACGACTCGGATGCTCGTGAGTCACTCGTGAGCGTCGTCGTCGTGTTTCCATTGTAAAAGTCCGGCGTGCTGCACGACCCGTCTGTCAGCTGGAGGTCCGAGAACTCAGACAATTGTGACTCGTCTGCCTGGACAGCAAGTTCGCGCAGGGTACTCTGCAGATCAAGGATCTGGGCATCAGATGGCGGGAGGGGATTCCCATCTGCATCCGACTCTATCTCTGCCAGGAGAGCGGCGAGAAGAGAAGAGTCCAGCGGGGGGCAGAATTCGCTCTGTAGTCGAGTATTGATCAGAATGCTTCATGTGGTATTGAGGGGTTTACCTGCAGGGCCTCAAAGAGCGTCACGGGTGATGGGCTCATCGCAAGGCTTGGTGTAAAAAATATAGTTGTGTGAGAGATGAGGAGAAATAGGGAATAGATACAAAATAGAGTATTCGCGTTTATTCTTCGTTTTATAGTCGCATGGACAATGAAAGGAGCTTTGAAAGAGTGAACGCTTTGAATAGCCTTGACTTTAGTAAGTCTTTAGAGGAGCTTTTACGTGGAATGACTGCAATTATCAGACCCATCGCACGTGACTCGGTTAAACTGCACAGCCGCAGCCGTGAACCACGCCGTACCTCTTCACCCGACGCTTCCCTGCCACTCCCTTGACAACTCTTGTAATTTCCAACATATAAAGCCTTCACCACAACAATCATGTACTTCTACCTGTCGCTGGCGGCCCTTGTCTCTCTGCTGGTCATGTGTATGTCTTTACTTCTGTTCTTCCAATGGTCAATGCTGAACTTGAGCCCGACAGTGACATACCGATACCGCGTTGCATTACTCCCCCACGTCCCGGAACGTGTGCGGGCTTTCTTCCCCCAACTTAGCCACTACACCCCACTCTCGACGTTTTCCGACCAGATTGGCGCGGGCATGTCCTCCAACGCGTTCGACATCGAGGCGAATGTGCGTGATGGAGACTCGCGCGCGGGACTGGATGAGCAGGGCACACGAGAGGTGATGGAGATCATGCGTAGGGAGCGTGTCAAGTGAGTCTTGGTGCTGCTGTGGCCATTATCTGCGGTGCTGACTAGCCACGACCGTTTAGCTTTGACCAGGCGAGGTTGATCAGGCACAACGCTATCTTGGCGCGTAACGGCATCGACCCATCAGGTGTGTGCTTCTAGTGTTCTTTTCTTCGCTATGGATACTAACGTTGAATTCTCGTTCTTCCATAGGCATGCCGCTCGACGCCAAGGCCGTAACACGCCTGTGAACGTTCGGCCGCTTCTTACGTAGTGTCATTTGCTGCATATGCTTTTTTTCATTCTGGATGCACTTCTTCCGCCCATATCTTCATACTCATTTCCTATCACCCCCATTCATACCTCCACACACCATTCCGCTTTTTCGCGACAGCCCCGCCGGACTCGATGGATTCCAGTTGTACTTTCACCATCCTTGTATTTTAGCCACTACTTCTGGCATCCAATGCTACCATATAATGTTGTTTTCACCATCTTCGCCTGAGCAGATTCTTTGACCAACGAGCCACTACCAACGCTGATACTGATCCGTTGCAGTTTTCCACGTCTCTACATTAATAATGTGTCGATGAAGTCGCTAGGGTGCGTTCGTATCAAGTCATCACCGTCTCCCAGAACGACTGCCGACAATTAGCTATATTTCGCAGATCATAAGACCTAATGCAGGATACAATTCAACTTCATTACCCTCTTATATCCGCCCAATATTTCTCGCTCCAACGTCTCCGATATGAACCTATTCGCCAGCTGTGATCGTCATATTAGTCATCACTCCAACGATACGCACACACATCTCATGCATTGCTTCGCCCTACTCGAATCGTGCACACCTCACCCTTCACCGAGACCTGCAGCAAGCTGACTGTGTCCCCTACCAGCAATGACCCTCGCCCTGTTGGAGTGCCGTGGTTGCGACATAATGGCAGACGTACGATGCCACAGCTTTATTGCCCTGGCAGAGGTAGTGCAGCTGCGAGGATTGATCTATTACAGTTGTATGAGGATCCAATTCAAGAGAAAATCAAGCAGGGAGCGGACCAAAGATATCCCAAGGCCCCTGGTTCCAGCTTCGTCTCTCCCTGGAGAATCTTCCGCATTCTCTGATCATCCAGCGCCTCCTTATTCACACTTCAACTCCGTGTCTCGTGCTGCTTCTCACTGCCCGATCGTCTTTCCCGAAGTTCCCATCCTACTCCCTCTCGGCCGTTTTGCTTGCCATGTGGATCGTCCAGCAACTTGGTCCTCCAAAGTCTATCCAAGGGAGCCTGATAACCGTACATCCGGGTGTCCTTGCATTCAGCGAATACGTACACGGATGGAGGTCCACAAACGGACATCCATGGCTTTACGTGCGAGAAGTGGGAACGACACGGACGCCTTCGGGCAGGCATTTAAGTTAGTGCACATCATCTGGGTCTACAGTAATAGAAAGTAGTTGCGAGACCTGCAATAATACGAGGCGGCAAGTCAGCCCGCTGAGATTCAGGCGGGATTGTCCGGATTGTTGGTGTGGGCTAACTCAGGCTAGCTCGGGGAGCCAAGCAGGCCCCTCGTCCGGGAGCTCTCAACTGTCGATGGTTATCTTCGCCAAGTTATTTACACTCATGTATCACGGTCAACATCCGAAACTCAGGCTAGCCACTTTCATGGTACGTAAGTAGACACATTGCATATTTCTACAAACCACTACGTAACTAGAAACTGACCAGGGTAAACTATCCTCGTTACCCCTTTCGCGGGTTGTGCAGCTGGATAAGAATAGCCTTATTTGTCAAGGACGGCCGTTTCAAATAATCTGGCAACCACGGATACCCACGCGAAGTTTAAATAAATGCACGTGATCGGATGCGTTCAACGCGTCAGCCAAACACGATGTAGCCAAATATGCCTTATTCAAATTAATCAAATTGAGGGTTGAATCTGCGGCTCAAGAACACGAAAGGGCCAACATCCTAGCTTATTATCTAGTTTCAGAGATCGTAATTTATTTTAGAAGTCTCCAGAAGACTCTATGACTGGATGTTTAGTAGTAAGGTATGTAGAAGAGCGTGAAACTAATCATCACATTATGACTGGATGAAACTATGTAGTATGTCAGGAATAATTATGAATATGGACATATACATGGTGAGATGGCCGAGCGGTCTAAGGCGCCAGACTAAGGATCAGGACAGTTTCTGTCCACGTTATCTGGTCCTCCGGGGCGTGGGTTCGAATCCCACTCTCATCACTATTGTTGGTTGAGAAGCTAACTTTGTTTTACCACAAGTTTATTATCAAACATTTTAATAATACTGAAAACAAAATGTAAAAGTATCGGTTATTTTAAACAACTCTCTGTCTGGGAGTCGAACCCAGCTTTCGCGCGGTCAGTAAATGATTTATGTCACTTGTGACAGGCGCGTGTACTAACCGATATACTAACAAAGAATTATAATCAATTATGCCAAACAGCATACATGTAAACGTATCCTAAGCTGTTCTACAATCCTCGCTGCCGATGTAACGGAAATTTTGTTAACGCTCATTCGTACTAGATTCCTAGTGGATTTGGCAGGATGACCGTTCTTTACGTCAATTGCAAGACCGTGAAGTAATTCTTCAATTATTCGCCTTCAACCTTTAACCTAGTGTGAGCAAGCTCTCGATCGCAGCGGCGAATATTGAATATTCGGTGAAGCAACAAATTTAATCATGCTGCAAAGTTTACTCTGAGCATCCCTGCTGTCTAGGGCAATGTCGCTAACATTTGTCGTGAACGGCCGCTTTACAGGAGCTGTGGAATCTAAGGCGATTCTCTGATGGATCTTCACCGCAAGGCAAATCTTTATATAGCACCATTCAAAATCCACACCAAAGGAGGCATTGAAGGAAACCTTTTGGCTTAGCTGTTCTTTTCCACGAGAAAGGGGGGAAATGGTAAATTTAAATTAGAAACCATAGCTGTGAGCCCTGTAAATCTTTAGTAGGAACATACACTAGCATTTTAATGTTATTTTCTGTTGTATCGTCTAACGGAAGCTTGATCGTCGACAACTTGATGATCTTTGTAGATGGAGAAATATGTATATCCAGTTGTCATTGTCGACCTATCCTACTTAATAGCAGGGGCCTTCAAGTGGATTATAACCCGATATTCAATTCCAGGCTAGAAAAAGGGCACTCTAGACTCCAGTGCGGAATAATTAGCATTCAGCCGGAGACATACAGATGTCGAAAACATTTTCATTGAACCATGCGTATCATTCCCACATAAATTTTTGGTGGGCGATTTCTCGACGCGTCAAGCTGGCATACAGTCCCACTTCTTCACCGTGAACACGGCGTAGAGGTGCGCAGGTGTCAAATCTACTGAGTGTCACCAAAAGCTATTACCTCAGTCCCAATCTTCAGTGAAGATGATGGCATTTGAGCAATTCTGCGACAATTTTTGGAGAGATGAGCTTGATATGGACACCGTAGAATCTAAGAAAGTATAACATCCTGGATGCAGGAGCTAGATTGTTGTCAGAGTGGAAACTTGAAGGCGAGTGACATCGAGGCCAGGCCAGAGTTCAATGGTTGGTGATGGAATCGGAGACAGCGGCGTTTACGTCCTCGGAAGTCCGCGTGGTTCCGTGATCCGGCTCACGACCGGAGTACAAGACTGTTCCCGTTCAAGCAATTGCTGCGCTAATTCCTTACCTACCTTACTAGCTTGTACCTTCTAAGGAGCTTCACATCTGCCCAAACTTTGTCTTTCCAACTCATATGGACACATCTGGTTCCTCGGACTCGTATGATGAGGCCCAATATAATAAACGGAAGGTACAGTGAAGCGCTCGTTGTATATCCTTTTGCTTCCAACCTCACACCCAATAGACTCGCCCACACCAAAAAAAACACAGAAAACTATCCGATGGGCGTGCCTTAGTTCCAGAAGTTTCTTTGCCATCGATATCTTTGGAACCTCTTCTACTCCAGGCTGGACTCCATCCACCATCTGACGATGAATCACTGGCTTTCGATGATGTAATGGATCGATTACTTCCTCAATACCTCCAGGCACGCGCTTCGCAGCAGGAAAAAGAAGTCGAGGTCAGCGAGAACGTATGTCATTGTACAGTGTTTCTCCTGTGTTGTGTCTTCTAAGCCCTTGACAGGGTGAGAGACTCAGGCCTTTGACTCGATTCGAGGCTGCTGCTATCATCGATGGATCCGTGACGCCCACCCTCGCCTCTCCTTCCCTCTTGGAGACGATTACCCTTCGAAAACTTAAATTGGGGCAAGTGCGTATCTCCGAATTTCATCTGAGCCACACAACACGAATACTCTTTACCTTATTTTCTTGTAGGAAAGACGCCGAGCCAACATCCACGAAAGGAAAATTAGCGGCCTAGATATGCCTGTGATATCACTGCCTCCTCCTCGATCAGCTCTTCCTACGAGCTCGCCAGTGCTTGATGCGCTTCAAAGCATCAGCACAACCCCCTTTGAGAACTCGTTCCTATCACGCTTGCAAGGTACCAGGGCGTTTAGGATTCAAGGATTGATGGCCGTGGATTGGGAAACAATCACGCCTTGGATGGACCTTATGAATGACGTCCGGGATCATTATCGCCTTGCTCAGTTAAGGATTAGTGGTTATTTTATTATATCCCTCGGTCTGACATGTCTCTATCTCTTTGATATGTACAGCCCTGATCGCGAGCCAGCTATTGAGACCATAGCGCCAATCACATATGCGTCGCTGCAGCCATATCACCTGCCTCAAGTTAACGATTTACTGGAGCGTGCGTTTTGGACGGGGATTGATGGTGACTCATGATGCTCTTACCCAATCTTTCAACTACTAAATATCCCATCTAGTTAGCGATTCTCTTGATTACTGGCCTGAAAGGTGCACAGTCGTCGCGTGCTACAAGAAATTGGTCGTAGGTGTGGCCATACTCAGCTCTCCCCGCGAAACGTACATTACATATCTTGCCGTCAAGGCTGGCTGGGACAAGGCGCAAATAGCAAGGTCTCGTAAATATCCTATCGGCTATCGAGATTAGATACTAATGAGATGTCTATTGGATCAGGACGATGCTGTACCACCTTATAACGTTAAGCCCAAATAAAGACATTACGCTTCATGTCTCTGTGAATAGTTCGGCGATGGTGCGTTAATCTCTTCCAGATCTTTTCATATACAACTCTGAATAAGTACCTCCGTTAATCATAGCTGCTATATAATCGTTTCGGGTTTAAGGCGGAAGAGTTTGTTGCAGGATTTTATGAGGATTACTTGGATCCCATGTCACGGGCATCCAAAAATGCATTCAGGCTGCGGTTGCGGCAGCAATGACTATCTGGAGATTGTGTCCTACATTCCAGGATACGGATAATGGTGGCCTAGTCACCCACCTCATTGGGCTGGTTAGCTCTATGCCGGCTCCACAGACGTTCCACTGGTGCCATCATTTTTTTAAACGCTAGCAATTCATTTTGCCTCAACGCCCGCGCAATTGTGAATGTCCTCCGGTAATGT
Source organism: Nidularia pulvinata (assembly GCA_036937195.1). Classification (NCBI taxonomy): domain Eukaryota; kingdom Fungi; phylum Basidiomycota; class Agaricomycetes; order Agaricales; family Nidulariaceae; genus Nidularia; species Nidularia pulvinata. The sequence goes on along the minus strand of JASFDH010000233.1, from coordinate 178 downwards.
TCTCCGCCTAAAATCTCTCCCAGGATGTGAAAATAGCTCGACATTCGAGCGCCTTCCACCTGCTGGGAGCCCCATAAACGGACCTATCTTCCTTCTTTCGTTTTTTCTCATATATCCAACCGGCGTTATTCAAGACGTCTATCAAGGCATCTTACTTCCATATCTCTCGCTGCCATTG